>JASAND010011592.1:0-20273 GCA_030248195.1 Trissonchulus latispiculum
ATAGAGACCTTCACTCAGGCCCGTAAGCCTCGGCTTCCGGCCCGGCCCGGCCCGGCCCGGCCTGGACTCGGTCTGGCCCGCGGGCCGGGCCGGGCCGGGCCTAAGGTGAAACGGGCCGGGCCGGGCCGGGCCGAGGTAGGAAAAATTTGGGTGCGGGCCGGGCCGGGCCGGGCCGAGTACTAGAACGGGCCGGGCTTCGGGCCGGGCCTGCTATTTTCATTTGAAGGTTTTGTCTTCTTTTTGGTTTCGGCAATTTATACTGAAGATTTTATTCTTTTCCAAATATAATTTTGTATAATCATTGCTCTTTTATTCCGATCTGACTTGATTTACTTTCTCGTTCAGAGTTACTGAGCTCATTTGCGTTTATTTAACTTAACTTTTAGCTAGAATTTGTACATTAGCATCTGAAATTTAGGTATTTATATAATTATTTCTAATATTTGGAAAGTATACCTTCTTCCTTATACCTTAATTGCAAGTTATATTTGAATCATCGAAACTGGTCAGTCAGTGAATTCTTCCCTATAACCAAGAACTGAACCGCTGACTGTTCTTAATCGCTCTAAATAAACATGAGCTACGAGAAATCGTTTAAAAATGGTATCTGCGAACGAGGAATAAAATTATATGCATTTTAAAACCTTACGTTTTGGTTAACGACAGAAAATTAGCAAAAACGGGCCCGGGCCGGACCGGGCCTAACTTTTGAGCTTACGGGCCGGGCCTAAGTTGGAGCGGGCCGGGCCGGGCCTAAGTTGGAGCGGGCCGGGCCGGGCCGGGCCGAGGTCGAAAATTTTTCAAACGGGCCGGGCAGGGCCGGGCCGAGGTGAAATATTTACGGGCCGGGCCGGGCCGTGCCTGAAAATTCAGGCCCGTGAAGGTCTCTATCACAAAAGTAAACTGCGATAGTTTGTGTTTATCAGACTTTATCACAACCAGTTTAAGGAGGGGGGGTTTGCTATTTGGCCAATTTCTCGACCATCTCCGATTTTGCTCAGTTTTACATAACTTGTACTCCAAATGGGTCCTCGAAATACGACAAGTACGTTTTGCGTAATATTCCTTCTATCATTCTGTAGAGCCCTTCAAAGGTGAACTCGACATACGTTAAAAAGCTTGTGTCCATAAAGTTTTTCACTGTATAGAAGATACAACGATTGCATATATGTTTAGGTCGTATTGTAGAGTGCAGCGAGTTATTTTGGTGTAATTCCATTGAACGACGGATTTTTAGTAAATTTTCAAAGTTAGAATTTTGGAAAATCGGTCGTTTCTTAACCATGAACAGTACTCTTTCTCTTATTCTGAAAAGTTAGCAGGATACAGAAACGGTGTATAGATAGCTTCACTCTACGCATATTAAACATTCTTTTGGTACCACTCTCGTCTATAGGCTCATAGTGAATTCAAAAAGTTGCACACAATAACTGCAACTTTTGGTCATAAACGCAATTTTACATAGTTTCGATAACTGTTCCCCAACAATCAAGTCAAAGGACACAAAATTTTCTATGGGTGAAAAAGTCAATTTTCGGATATTTCCAAATATAGACAAATTGGGTATCAATCGATAGCTACTGGGACGAGGAAAAACTTTTCTAGTAGATCTACGGGTTTTAATGCTTTCTGTGGAAGTTAAACTTTACTGCACAGTGCGCTAGAGTGAGGTCTGTTCATAATTATTTAAAGAATGTATGTGAGCGACTGGTTCACTACCTGGAACCTTTGAAATATTATCCTGTTAAATGCTTTAATTTAACGTATTGGTCAACTCTACGTTCGCTCGCGTTCCGACTCCCCGTGACCTTGAAAAGCTCATCAATGAAATTTTCAAGTTTGGTGACTTTGAATCTGGTGACACAGCTTAATTTCGAACTCCAATATTTTGTCTCGTTTTTAAGAACATATGTACCTATAATGTCTGTGAAAATGATCGAAATGAGCGAAATCGGTGACTGTCGATTTTAGACCAAAGCGCCCTCCCATATGGTAGTAGTGGGTACACTATCAAACTTTTGTCCGACACAAAATTCTTGCATGCAAAGGACTTGTCAGTTCTAAGTTCTCATAGAAAGAGTTCTCTCTAGAGTTAAGCGGGGGATTTTTGGATCCCATGACAATAACTTTCTCTCTCTTCTCTCTATAGACTTTCAAAGTGTGCAATCATCTTTTAAGTTGGTAAAAACAAAGCTTGAAAATCAAGGAAGTTAGAAATTTTATCCTAGATAGAATCTCCTGATGGGGGTCGACGACACAGGAAGGCAGACGCTGCTGAACCGTTGTTTTTGTTGCAAGAGTAGCGTCGCTTCAGTAGGTTACAACAACAACTAATTGCGTCTTGCTGCGAAATTTTGATAAGTATTCTATGTGTGTTCTGGGGAAGAGTTTAATGCCTTACTGAAAAAGCATTTTCGCATATTATAACACGATTACGTCGCGCTGAGGCGCAGTTCGTATATATAATCTATAATCTGGCGCATAAACTGAAGGGTATTAAAATCATGATTTGCTTTTGCAAATGCACCAAAGTCAATCCCAGGCTGTCGTTAAACAGTAGACCCAGAGGTTAAACTATATTTAAGATTGCAGGAGAATTCGTAGTGAAAAGATTTAAAAATATGAAGTTTGCAACTGTCAAATGACCGTATCCGTAAACAATCAAAGTTTTTACATGAACATGAATTTGTGCCTTGTGGACACATTCACTCATAGTTTCATAGACTTTCAAAGTGTGCAATCATCTTTTAAGTTGGTAAAAACAAAGCTTGAAAAACTAGGAAGTTAGAAATTTTATCCTAGATAGAATCTCCTGATGGGGGTCGACGACACAGGAAGGCAGACGCTGCTGAACCGTTGTTTTTGTTGCAAGAGTAGAGTCCCTTCAGTACAACAACAAATGCGTGTCGCTGCGAAATTTTGATACCGTATTCTCGCGCTAAGGGAAACCCTCTTAAGGTGGTGATTCCTTTTGGAGACATCAACTTTGAACCATTATTACTCATTCATTCCTTTGATTTGAGTTTAAGAAGCCATTTTTATATCGCAATGGAGCTTAGCATTTTCTCTTTCTAATGAATACAGTGAACCTAACTTTAGTTCTCGGAAGTTATTTTACTGCATTTTTGAAGTAATTTAAGTTCTCCAGATTTTTTGCAGACTAAAGTGAATTTTTTGTCACATCATTTGATTCCACTATCAAATAGCTGGGGACCATTTTTTTAATTATTATGAAACCGCAGTTCGTTATAAAGAAACTGTTAACTAAAATGTATGCGCAACCTGGATTTTGCCTACTTTTCCCAACTTTGGCACGCGACCTCTTTAGCTAGAAAGCGGTAACCGGGGCAACTAAGAAAAGGGGTCCCTGGGTATTTTTGCGTAAAACACGTCTAGTTAGTGGCAGGCAACTCTCTAGCTTGCATAGTAAATGCTCCACAATCGCTGGAAAGAATTTGGTCATGTTTTTGCAAAAACTACAGCTTTTACGATAGCAGTGTACGGCTTTAGAAGATTACAACGTCACGAATAATCGGCCTCGACGAAACCTTCAAACTGACACCCTTAGTTTAATTTTACGGTTTGCGTAGCTCAAGAAATGGCGAATTATTTGATTTCAAATTTCAAGTTTTCAACGCCAAAAATTAGAAAATCAGCTATATCCCACTATAGAGAAAAGCTGGAAAGGTGCTTCAAGAAGCAAAAATGTAGAGCGCAACAAGATCTTTTGAATAAATATAATCATAGTTATGCAGCTACTGTCTTAATGTCAAAAATGGGAAAAACAGCACTGAACGGAGATGTCGAAGTTTAGAAGCGGGGTTGCTGTGAGGGTGATGCTAAAAGAACTTAGTTTGGAAAGTTTCACAGTATGAATATAGACCAAAAATTTTTGAACATCGATTTCTCAAAACTGAAGAAACGGCCTAAAGTTTTATTTGTGCCACTATATGAAGGACATATGGGCCAAGGGGCGTTTTTGGGATTTGTCTCAGCAGGTCTTAACGGTCGAGAAAATTTGGCCAAATGCACGGCAATACGAAATTTCGCAACTTCGCATTGAGTTTTCTAGCTACTCGATACGTTTTAGCTCAAACCAAGAAAAACGTCCCTCCGCAGAGGAAGGAATTTCAAGTGTGCCAAAAATCTGTGGAATCCGTGAAGTAGTTTTTGAGAAATCGATCTTCGAAAAAAATAATCGCAATTTTGGCAAAATGGGTTTCGCCTTTTAAAGCAATAAAGTCCGGCTAATAGGAATTCATGAAATGGGCATTTGGACGCTGTATCGATTGTGTATAAATAAGAAAACTTTGTCCTTAAAATGTGGCAGTAATTTTGAACAAATTTATTTTCGCGAAAATGGCCATTTTTTACCCTAAAAACAGTTTTTTGCTTCTACTGACTTAACCACTGGAGATAGCTCAAAGGTTGTAAAAGCAAGAATGTTCATTTTTGTGTCCTCTTTCCAGCCATAACAACCAATCCCGTGTCTTGTCTGTCTGCTGAGAGTCTAAGGCCAAAAACCATAACAACCTATTTTGGCCGAAAAATGCTTAAAAATAAAATAAATAAAAATAAATCTGCTCCCAGAATGTTAAAGAGCACGGAAATAGGTTATTTCGTAAGTTTTAGCCATTTACGTAAAGGATTAAAGCCGAATGAGTAAAAATACCCGAAAGGAAACCAGCACCTTAAGGTGGTGATTCCCTTTGGGCCCATATTGTTATTTGGCGGCTTAAATCAAGATGAAATTTGACGAAACTTTCCGAAATAAGTTCTTTTAGCGTTCTAATACCCTCCGCGCAATCCCGATTCAAAAATTCGAGATTTCCGGTCAGATTGGTTTTTCCCAATTTCTGAACGTTTGGCAGCAGCTATACAATTATGACTATATTCATTCAAGAGATCTCATTGAGCTTCACATTTTCGCTTTTAAAGCAAGTTTCTAGCTTTTCTCTACCGTGAGATATAGCCGATTTTCTAGTTTTGGCGTCGAAAACTTGTCATTTTTGCAGAAATCAAATAATCCAGCATTTCTTGAACTACGCAAGCCGTAAAACCAAACTAAGGGCGTCAATCTGAAGGTCTCAAAGGGACAATTTATCCAACGCATGTTCGTCTTCCAACTGCTATCCTGTAGTATGCTATCATAAAAAATGTAGTTTTTGCAAAAACACGACCAATTTTTTTCCAAAGATTGTGGAGCATTCACCATGCAAGCTGGAGGGCTGCTACTTACCAGATGTGTTCTGCACAAATACACCCAGGGACGTCTTTTTACTTGTCCCGATTGCTGCTTTCTAGCTAAAGTAATCGCTTGACAAATTTGGAAAAAGTAGGCAAAATATAGGTTGCGCACACGTTTCAGCTTATTGCTCTATAACGAAGAGCGATTTCACAATAAATTAAAAATCGTCCCCAGCTATTTGATGGAGGTATCGAATGATATAACCGATGTCTCGCAAAAAAATTTACTTGAGTCTGCAAAAATTCTGGAAAATTATAGTTCTTCTAAAATGTGTTAAAAATAATTTTGAAAAGCAACTTTAGTTTCGTGGCATGCATTAAAAAGAGAAAATGTCAAGGTACATTTTGATATAAACATGGCCTCTTAACTCCAAGTAATGAATGGTGCAAGCTTTATGTGACCAAAGGGAATCACCACCTTAAGAGAGAGAACATGTTCTCTTAAGGTGCTGGTATCCTTTTGTGCAGTGCTTTTGTCGTGACTTTTCGAAACGCTATAACTTTCGCAATTTTGGGAGTTGGAAAGAGCTTTATACATCGTTTTAAAGCTTATAATCTGAACATTAACATAAACGTAAGAAACTAGCAAAGTTAGCAAAAAATAGCAAAAAATTGTCGACATGCTGACATCTGACAGACTGAATATAGACCAAAAATTTTTGAACATCGATTTCTCAAAACTGTAGAATCGGCCAAAATTTCTTTTTGTGCCATGATATGAAGGACATATGGACCGAGGGACATTTTTTGGATTTGGCTGAGCAAGTCTCAATACTCCAGAAAATCCGGCAAATGCGCGATGACACGAAATTTCGCAACTTTCTATTCTGTTTTCACACAACTGGAGCTGTTTTAGCTCAAACCAAGAAAAATGACCCTCCGCAATAGGGCGAATTTTTATTCAGCCAAAAATCACACGAATCCATTGGGTAGTTTTTGAGAAATCAATGTTCAAAACAAAATAATCGCAATTTTGACAAAATGGTTTTTCGGCGAATTCTCCAGCTTAAAGCAACGAACTCCAGCGAATAGGTATTGATAAAATGCGCAATTGGACGGTGTATCGATTGAGTATAAATCAGCCAAAATTGTCTGTAAGATTTGGCAGTAATTTTGAAAAAACTGATTTCTTCAAAAATGGCCATTTTTTGACCCAAAAAGTAGTTTTTGGCTTATACTGCCTTAACCACTAGAGGTAGCTCAAAAGTTGTAAAAGCAAAAATGTTCATTTTGGTGCCCTCTTTCCAGCCATAACAACCAATCCGGTGTAGCGACTATGTACTGAGAGAATAAGGGCGAAAACCAAAACTTTCTTATCTTTGCACCTAAAACTAAAGCGATACCAGCACCTTAAGGTAGTGGTTTCCTTTTGTGTAAATTCGACCCTATAGGCTTCAATTCTTTATGAAAGTAGATGAAACTTTCCATATACGCAGTTTTGGTGCTCTTTAACATTCTGGGACCAGTCCCACATTTTTAGGTGAAAAGTTGAAAAATTTCCGGTTTTTGGCATTATACTCTCAGTAGATAATCGATACATCAGATTGGTTGTTATGGATGGAAAGAGGGTACAAAAACGAACATTTTTGCTTTTACAACCTTTGAGATGTCTCTATTGGTTAAGTCAGTATAAGCCAAAAATGATTTTTGGGGTCAAAAAACGGCCATTTTCGAGGAAATCAGTTTTTTCGAAATTACTGCAAAATCGGAAGGACAATTTTCGTTTATTTATAGTCAACGGCTATGTAGTCTAATTGCACATTTTATCAAGGCATATTAGCTGGGATTCGTTGCTTTAAGCTGGAGATTTGGCCGAAAAACCATTTTGGCAAAACTGCGATTATTTTGTTTTAAACATCGATTTCTTAAATCTACCCAATGGATTCGTGACATTTTTGGCTGAATGAAAACTCGCACTATTGCAGAAAGACATTTTTCTTGGTTTGTGCTAAAACATCTCCAGTTGCGAGAAAACTGGATACAAAGTTGCGAAATTTCGTGTCACCAAACATTTGCCGGATTTTCTGGAGTATTGAGGCTTGTTTAGCCAAATCCAAAAAAATGTCCCTCGGTCCATATGTCCTTCATATTATGGCGCAAGTAAAAATTTTGGCCGATTCCACAGTTTTGAGAAATCGATGTTCAAAATTTTTTGGTCTATATTCAGCCTGTCAGATGTCAGTATGTCAAAAAATATTTGCCAGTTTTGTGCTAATTTTGCTGGTTTCGTAGGCTCATGTGAATGTAACAGAAAATAAGCTTTAGAACGATGTATAAAGCTCTTTCCTACTCCAAAATTGCGAAAGTTATAGCGTTTCAAAAAATCACCCCAAAAGCACTGCACAAAAGGATACCAGCACCGGTGCTGGTATCCTTTTGTGCAGTGCTTTTGTGGTGATTTTTGGAAAGTGAAAGGTATGCTTTCTCGAACTGCTCGCCCCCCACCGAACGGGGAAAAATTCGCGTATTGTGATCGGAGCACCGTTACGCAATGCCAAGAAGAGGAGCCCTCTAGTGGCTTACTCTTTTTCTTATATAATAGTGCAATTATGCACTCTTGGTCAAATGTTTATTAAAAGTTGACGAAAATGTGGCCGACGGCTTTTGAAAGTAGGCAGGGTCAAACTATTGGCCAGACTACCTTTCCAAGTAGTAAGAACAAGACAGCAAAATAATACCAGATAACTTGAAAACAACTTACGAGCCTTGAATCAGAAGCAGAAATGAAGCAACTAATATCGGCCCCCACATTGTCCTGAGCGATACCAAGTGGAACCTTAGATTACGATCTGACGATAGTTAGTATTTTGCAACAAAGCAAGCTGTTTAAATACATCAGCAAAGACCAAAATTAAACAAAGCTTGGATGATTTTAAAAACTTAAGAGACACTATGTTTAAGCTTCCTGCGAACTACAACATCTGTTATAGGTTTTAGAAAGATAATTTACTACATTGAAGGATTTCTGTATTTAACATTGACAAAACCAGGGGGTGAATGCAGAAACACTTTAAGTAGACTACAAGCGGGTATTTTGGTCAACCAAATGTGGTGTCAAGGGTGTGCTATGATTTAGCCAAGTTCATCATGAGAATCTATATAAGCTATTAATTTCGTGTTTGAGCCACCAATAAATTTTTTATTAGATAATAGTTCTTGCCTAGTTTGACAACTACATACGTCTGCGAAACCTACCCTACCAAAGGAACAACGCAAAAGCCACGTATTAGCAAGAGTACATAATAACTAAGAGTAGCGCCACACTCTTAGATATCGGCCTGCAAACATCATCTTCACAATAACGGCTGGCCCACAATTGTGTAGCCGAGGGGCAGAGGAGTACTTGGTGAAAACCCAGGGGGGCCCGATTTTATTTTGCATCTGGGATTTGGCAAACAAGTCTGGTATAGAAAATTTTCGCTGTTACGAATTCAGTTCTACTTACTTTACTCGAATGCTAAGAGCATGCATCACGGTATGGTGCATCCATCACTGCGGTGCAAGTCTGCGTGTCACGGACGCACGTCAAAAGTTGAGTCGTCCTCTCCCTAAGCTTTGGTTGGAAAAACTCTGACAATTTGATGTATTTTTCTAGTTTATAATATTATCTATGCGTTAATTTACAACACTGTGATAAAATATTTGACTGTCTAATTTACTTGCATATTTGTATACCAAGATATATTAATTTTAATTGTACATTTAACAGTAAATGTAGCGTGCTTTAGAGTAGTCAGTTTTAGTATTTGTCGTTGAAACACTGCTGGAAGAAAGGTTTGAGGTCTGGTTTAAGTTGGGCTCCAATTCTCTTGGCCTGTTAGTTTATGACCTGGGCATGGGCTGTCCGCCATTAGCCTCAGGGCCGACTCATGCTCCAACGGACAAAAGAAAGAACGAAGAAGCAGTTCTAACAATAGTATCACCGGTTAACGCATGAATCTCCGGGAGGGTCAGCCGTTAGCGAACAGATCATAGTTGTTGATCTGATACCAGAGAGAGTGTGCATGGTGGAATATTCTTATCATTATGTACTCTTGATTGTATTCATTAAAAAGAATGCGTTAAATTACATTTTAGCATAAGCATGGCTTCTTTAGTCTAAGTAGGGTGTGAGTAATAATGGTTCACTGTTGAGTTCTCCAAAAGGAATCACCACCTTAATACTGTTTTACTATTGCTGTTATTTAATCAAAGACTGCTTGGTTTTTCCAGCGTTGAACTGTTAGTTCAGCTCGTAGTTTGATCCTCGTTTTATATGAATGTTCGCAAACTTTCGTAACGATTCTAGACTAGAACACTATAATCGTTATATATCTTATGATCTGTGGTCTTATTGTTCATTTCGAGTTAGTTGCAGTTGTCTAGTTGGCTTTCAATATCAGTTATGGATGCTATTTATGGTAAAGGTTAGTATAGTTTTCATTTTAAAATATTTCTATTTTTATGCCAAAAATCGCATTTTCAACCGTTTCTAATGCCAAAATCATTTAACCAAGAAGTAACTTTAACATTAAACAGTGGTTTTATACTCGAACACTTCTATTTGAAGTGACCCCGTGGCCTCTTTAGTTGCTCCTGTTGCTGCTTTCTTGCAAAAGTAATCGCTTGTCATAAAGCTGTAGGTCAAGCTGATGAGATTAATGACAACGTCGCTCTAACCGCAACGTGGCCACTTATTGTTTATGCTTGTGCGTTGTTTGTCTGTCTGTTTGAAGAAATCGGGAAATCAAATTATTTTCAAAGCTGTTACCTTAACTTTTAACTCTAACTTGGAGAACTTTTTTAGTATATTATATAAGAAATTTTACGGACAAGCAGACGATTTATTTAAATTTGTCGGTGGACAAACGCAAACGCAAACAACGGATGCAAACGGAGAAACTGAGATTTGTGGATTTCCAACGTCAAGGAGATTTCCGATGTGTACCCATCGAACGATTATGTGGAAAATATGGGGTTAAAGAAATACAGTAGAACCATTTCGGTTACTGAACTGTCGTAACTTCAATAAAGAAAGGAAGCATTTTATATACAATGGCAATTTAGATCAGCAATAGGAATCATTAATTACATTACAACAATCTTAGCGATATATATTCTTTACAGTAGAATTTGTCGCCACATTTAATCCACAAGTAATCCATCGGTAATCGCAGGCTATTGTCGACTAGAAAATCGATCAAAAATCAGTCAAACCGAATTAATTATCCCGAAATATGACTTGCTCGTGCAGATCAATAAATTAAAATTCACAATAAATTTCATTTCATGAGAAATATATTTTCCTGCGGCCACAAAGTTCGTCGCCAAAGTAAGCACTGATTATGTCTTGGATAGGATTTTATCTCAATTATTTAAAAGGATTCTGGAATTTCGAAAATTCAGGCCATGGTTGTCATCTTGAAGGTCAGCATGAATCGCTTGATAGTCAGCGTGAATGCAGGATTGTTTCAGACAGATCCTTTCTTGATCTTAACTCGTGTAGGATCTCTGACAGGCGTATGATGACATTACCATCTCTGTCCTTGTCCGTGATGCTGGCAGTTCTGATCATTCGTATCTGCAATGCTGTAAAATAATCTTGCAAGGTTTTGCGACGTTACCTTGCAACATTAATTTAGGTGATGCGGATTCGCTCAAGCGGAGTCTGCAAAAAATTCGAAATGTTAAATTGCTATTCACCATTTGCTGTGACCGTTTTAGGTGGATGTCAACAAAATATCAGCTATCACATTTTTCTAAAAGCAAGCCACCTGTAAGGTTCCTGTAGGGTTCTTCCAGCCGGGATTCGAAGTATTTGCTATCGCTGATTTGAAAGATGCTTTCATAATCCAGGCCCGGCCTGTACCACCAATTTCGCATGGTGTGGTCAGAAAAATGTGCGTTTAAAGTCTCCTGAATATCTTTCAATGGTGTTTCCAGTTTCTTGCCACCGTGGAGGATAAAGCCGATAAAGTCCAAGTACAAACGTCTTGGCTCCTCGTTTTCTTTGAAAAATGTGGCGATTGGCACTTTCTTCAGTAGACCGTAAGCTTTGGCCTTTCGGTTGATAACTTTTGTGTGCGCGGATTCACCGGCAGAACGTCGTTTCTGCAGAGAATATCTTTGTTGTTGGTTGTCAGCGGCACCCAGAAATTATCCACAATTAAATTAGGGTTTATATCCTTCAAAATCCCCATTTTGACAAGTTTGGACACACAACATTTGGAAGTTGGGGAAACAACTAGTGGATTGAATTACGAATTGAGAAAATTTTATTGGATTTTTTGATCGTTTAAGATGGTTTAAGATGCAAGATAGATTCCACCAGGTCTTTTCTCGATTTTAATTTGTGTAAGACCTCAGACACGCGGATGATGACATTTCCGTCTCGGTCCTTTTCCGTGATCCCGGCAGTTGTGATCATTCGGTGATCATCTGAAATAGTGTCAAATAATCTTGTAAGGTTTTGCAACGTTACCTTGCAACATTAACTTAGGTGATGCGGATTCACTCGAGTGGAGTCTGCAAAAAATTTCGAAAAATTTCCAATTTGCGGGGGGGGGGGTCAGCCGTTAGCGTGCAGAGGACGTGTGTGTTACGCTTATAATATATAGAGCACGACGCTGTCATACTCTTATGTATTATGTAGTCTTGGTATTGTAAACGAAGTTAAATCGAAACGAATAACTAACTGTCATTAATCCTAATACTACAACTCAAAACTAACTCAAATTATAACGACAAAATGTGACAAATATTCTTTTAAAAGAATTTCATTATTCATAACACAGGCAACCCACTAAAGCAGACGATGTAATCCCAGGTGCTAAATTTTGTACAGTATGCAACACAAGGATGTGTGACTTGAAGATGCAGGAATCATACTTGCTCAGAATTCAAGCTACTCAGCTTTCATCTTTCCTCTTCGAGTCAGCTTGTAAGGAAAACCATTGACCAGATTTATATCTGTTGACTTAAAGCTATTTTAGCTCTAGAGCTGTTGGTTTAGCGCTTGAGCTTTTGAGCTGGATGTGCGGAGCAAAACTGCAAAGCTAGCGTCTGCTTCTTGATCATATGGTTCTTGTCACTCTTACTTGGTTTTAACGGCGGTTATGTGCCGCAGTCAATCTTCTCACATTTAAGGGGGGTTCATTTTTGGCCAATTTTTCGACCATCTCCGATTTCGCTCATTTTCGCATATAATGACCTTTGAGTGGGATATTCTAACGAGTTTTAAAATTAATCTTTTACGGTTGTTAAGTAGAATTTGTCGCCACATTTAATCCACAAGTAATCCATCGGTAATCGCAGGCTATTGTCGACTAGAAAAGCGATCAAAAATCGGTCAAATCAAATTAATTGTCCCGAAATATGCCTTGCTCGTGCACTGATCAATAAATTCAAATTCACAATAAACGTCATTTCATGAGAAATATATTTTCCTACGGCCACAGAGCTCGTCGCCAAAGTAAGCACTGATTATGTCTTGGATAGGATTTTATCTCAACTATTTAAAAGGATTCTGGAATTTCGAATGCCGTTTGACTTTTTAGCTTCAATCTACATACATCGCTGATGCTGACAGAGGAACAGTTTAGCAACAGCACAGCACAGCAAAAGAAAAAACAAACATGAAGTTTAATGAAATCACTGAAAACAGAAGACAGATGTAGTCAGATTTTGTTACACAAATTGCTTAATCATTGCATTACTTAATGTGAATTAACTTTAACGTTAACATTTCTATGATTTTCAGATTCCCTGTACTATATAGTACGTCTATGTACTATATGTACTTTCAAGAGTACATAAGAGTGTGCCACTAGGCACACTCTATGTTATCAGAGCAAAAACTGCACTCTGTTCGTTAACGGCTGATCCCTCCCCGCGCCCGCAAGTTAGACCCATCCCTTGAAAAATTCAACCGCTTTCATGCATTCATTCACACACACGCGGCACCCAGAAATTATCCACAGTTAAATTTAGTCTTTATATCCTTCAAAATCCCCATTTCGACAAGTTTGGACACACAACATTTGGAAGTTGGGGAAACAACTAGTGGATTGAATTACGAATTGAGAAAATTTTATTGGATTTTTTGATCGTTTAAGATGGTTTAAGATGCAAGATAGTATCCACCAGGTCTTTTATCAATCTTAATTTGTGTAAGACCTCGGACACGCGGATGATGACATTTCCGTCTCGGTCCTTTTCCGTGATCCCGGCAGTTGTGATCATTCGGTGATCATCTGAAATAGTGTAAAATACTCTTGCAAGGTTTTGCAACGTTACCTTGCAACATTAGCTTAGGTGATGCGGATTCACTCGAGCGGAGTCTGCAAAAAAATTCGACAAATTTCCAATTTGCGGGGGGGGGGGGTTAGCCGTTAGCGTGCACAGAATGTGTCAAGCTGATAATACATAGAGCATGCCAGCTGTCCTATTCTTATGTATTATGTACGCTTGATCCAATTGAGTATTTGTGTTTTCGAGCTTCAGCATGCAAGCGTACTGGCTGTTATGTCGTTGCTTGCGTCCTTTCAGTCTTTGCTGTTTCTGTCTTAGATACAGCTGACAAGACCAGATATGTCTCACTTTATGATTGGACCGTACTCCTTTACTGTTGTTACCACTAACCAAGAGTGCATAATACATAAGAGTGTGACAAGCGTCACACTCTATGTAATCAGCTCGAG
Source organism: Trissonchulus latispiculum (assembly GCA_030248195.1). Lineage (NCBI taxonomy): Eukaryota > Metazoa > Nematoda > Enoplea > Enoplida > Ironidae > Trissonchulus > Trissonchulus latispiculum. Next base: position 13,926 of record JASAND010011592.1, read on the forward strand.
AGCCATGCTCTGCGCGCTAACGGCCCACGCCGCCCCCCCGCAATTGCGTACCTAGTGGACCCCCCCCCCGCAAATCAGTACCTAGTACGCAATTGCGTATGCTCACTTTTTCCAATAGGAAGGAACCCCCCAGCAAATGTGACCTATCATTCGACCCCCCGCAATTTTTCAGTTGACGAATGATAGGTCACATTTCCTATCATTGGGGAAATTGGGGGGGGGGGTTCCTTCCTATTGGAAAAGTGAGCATACGCAATTGCGTACCAGGTACTCATTTGCGGGGGGGTCCACTAGGTACGCAATTGGGGGGGCCGTTAGCGTGCAGAGCATGGCTCAGCTGCTAACAACATAGAGTGTGACGCTTGTCATACTCTTATGTATTATGCACTCTTGCACTAACTTATTCATCATGATCAAATCACAAACTTTCGATACACAGAAATCTTTTAAATATATAAATCTTTAAGTCAAATATGTACTTTATCATATCGATCTCGATACATATGTGTGTGTTTTTGTCTGCTTATACTACTAAACATAACCTTATATGTGGAATTAGTAATGTTCAAACCATAAGCGAACTACTCTGCCGAACTGATGTAGGTATGGGAGGGCGTCATCAGTAGAGTCCCATTACCTACTACTCTGCCGAACTGATGTAGGTATGGGAGGGAGTGTGCCATCAGTAGAGTCCCACAACCTACTGCAGGTTTTAAGTTATTTTATTAAAAATATTGAAAACAAGACAAAGGCGTTTCTGCCCCGTTGTTATTTATTCATGCGTGTGCTAGGTGATGAAAATGAAAGATTTAAATATTAAATAGTATCCCTTGAAAAAGGCTCAGCTGAGATTTAATACTGTTCTTATACAAGTTCGTATATGTGTACTACAAAACTTTCAGTCTTGTATCAAGCGGAGTTCCAATTAGCTTATTTCGCCCTGCCTTAATACTGCAACAATGGTTATGGGCACAGACAGTGGGTTGGAACTATAAACTGATTCGTTACAACTGTAGGTCACTGTCCGGTTATATCACGGGGTTTTCTTTTGGATGAGCAATTATTATCGACTACCTGGTCCTGTTAAGTGCTGTCCTCAGAAGGAGAGAAATGAACCTGATAGTTTGACAGATTGTAACTGGACCACGTGGCAGTTTAAACTACGGGCGATTTTGAGGGTGAAGGGTTTCTAGGGATATGTTGATAGTTCCATTGAACTGGTTAACCCTCCTCATGCTGCCAAGCAAATTGTTCGCTATCTGAAAGCAACATCCAGGGTATAAAAGAATTACAAGTGGTCCAACTCAGCCAATTGGGTATTCTGATGCAGATTAGGCCGGCGACCAGAATGATCGAAAGTCAGTTAGCGCGGCTATTATCTTATTTGTGGTTGGGGGTGGTGCTGTGAGCAGGCACAGCAAGAAACAAGAGCTGCCGCCCCCAGACCCCCCGCATACCTCTTCGATTCTACATTGATCCTTCCCGTCTGCAGTTGCTATACTTTCTGCCTAAGCACACGTGTTGTTCGTCAGTTATTCAAACTTTGACACCACAGTTCAATGAGCACGCAACGTAAAATGAAGCTAAGACACTTAACGTTGTTTAAAACTCTTAAAAACGCATTAATTCGACGCTAACAGCGTTTATAGCTTTTACAACGTTGAGAAGCAATTTTTGCCCTTTTACGCAGTCGAAATTAAAAATACGCACTCGAGAGCAAAAATACGCAAGCTTTACGCAGGCCCTATTTTCAAAAAACCCTGTCACTAACTGCTTAATTCTGTCATATATCTTGAGATTTTCTATAACAGTTGCTGAAAGTTTCATTTTTGCTATTTCTAGCCATCCCAAAATGGGTGGGTCCAGACTCCTTGAACCCTCCCCCTGGGTGCGGCCTTGCTTACAATGGTGTCAAAACTCTTGCCTGTAACGTTTGTTATCACTGCTAGTTTTCATTGGAAAAATTCCTTTTTTTCTGTCTTAAAACTCCTTTTTTATTCCTTTTTTCTGGGAGAGGTACCCTTCGAATGAATGGGATACCAGTGGTAGCTAGTTATAATAGTCTGCTGTCAAATAATTGCAAAAAGTAAGCGATTATTAATTCATTAGCCAATTATATTTAAACTAAAGTCTGACCAAAAAATCTTGGAACCGAACTGTGAGCGCCTGTCCTGAGTTTACCTTTTAAGTTAGTCTATATAAAGTATATATTTTTAGAAACCTCAGGAGGAGGAGAATCCGGCAAAACCATCATATGCGGTCTATATCCGGTAACCTGATACCAAATCGATAAAAACGCTTCAGATTCAGAAAGAGAATGCTAATTAGTTCATGCTCTAGTATCTTGGTTCTTGGTCCAAGACATTTCCGAAAATCCGGTCATATCCGGTCCATGTCCGGTAAACGGATGTCTAGGTCTATGAATTTTTGGATTCAACCGGTCGAAATTAGTCTGTATAGGAAATTTTGTCCGATTTGGACCAAAACTGCATGATCTATGGTCATATCCGGTTCGAAAAAAACCGGAAAATTTGGTTTTTCCGGTCTGATGCTCGGAATCGCAGATAAAAAATGTTTGTTTTTGGCACAATGAATATTTGAGAGGCTACCTTCATGTTACCGGTGTCAAAGTAATCGAATATCCGGCCGATTTCCGGTTCTGAGCTTTGAAATTTGAAATTGCAGGGGCTATTATCTCAGTATCCGGTTGGTCCGGAAGTTAAATTATTTCATTAAAATGATATTTTGTCTATCCCTAACAAGCATCAACCTCAGATTACTTCTTATCTGCTGTTATTTTTGAATGATAGCATTTTAAAAAGTGCTGATTTTGCTTGTTTTGTCGAATTATTAAACCGGATATGAGATTTGGTCACATACGCTTAGCTTTGTCGCACGCAAAATAGCTTATTTTTGTACCGTATTAAACGGTACGTCCCGTATTATAATATTGTACGGTTAGTTGTTGTACCGTGTTGGCAAAGAACTGAATACTGCTGTTAAATAATTTTAAATAAAACAAATATATAATACAAATTTTACAGTTTTGCTACAAAAATAGCATCTCAAGATGTCGCTTCCGAAGAATCCGTATTTTTGTACTAAAAATTAACTTTTTTCTGTGGATACTAAAACCAAAGCGCTGTTGCGGACGGTTGCATTTTGGAGAAAGCCCCTAGCTATAGAACTGAACATGAACTTATGCTTGAACTTAACTTTTGAAAGTCAATGTTGTTTAAGCGTTATTTAAACACAGACGGCCTAATGTATTAGTTAATGCAGCCTGTATATAGGTGCAACTCGCATTATTTCGCTACATAAAACTATACAAAAACAAATTTACTTCAATACAAATAAAAGTTTTGAAGGTTATGATAGTGAAATGTTTGGTATTTTTAAAAATCTATTGCTTCTCATGACACAGCCCCCAGACTCAAATCGAAGCACTTATAAAATTTTTAAAATCCTTAATATTTATTTGTTTATTTATTTGTATTTTCATTTTTATGTAAAAGCGTTGACTTTCAAAAGTTAAGTTCAAGCATTTTCACTTTTTATATATGTTCAGAATATTTAATAGAATTAATAGAATTAGAAGTTCAGAGTGGCATAGAAATTCGAATTGCAAGAGCAAAGTTTCTTATATTTTTTAGTCATGCAGATTGTGGCAATTGAATACCAAAAACTTACCGTACAATATAATACGGGACGTACCGTTTAATACGGTACAGAAAAAGTTGTACCGTATTATACGGTACGTACCGTTTAAGGTGGTGATTCCCTTTGGTCACATAAAGTTTGCACCATTATTACTCATTACTTGGAGTTAAGAAGCCATTTTATATCGAAATGTAGCCTGGCATTTTTTCTTTTTAATGCATGCCGCGAAACTAATGTTGCTTTTCTAAAATATTTTTAACACATTTTAGAAGAAGTATAATTTTCCAGAATTTTTGCAGATTCAAGTAAACTTTTTCGCGAGACATCGGTTATATCATTCGATACCTCCATCAAATAGCTGGGGACGATTTTTTATTTATTGTGAAATCGCTCTTCGTTATACAGAAATAAGCTGAAATGTGTGCGTAACCTGTATTTTGCCTACTTTTTCCAGATTTGTCAAGCGATTACTATAGCTAGAAAGCAGCAATTGGGGCAACTAAAAAATCGTCCCTGGGTATATTTGTGCAGAACACATTTGTTCAGTAGCAGCCCTCCAGCTTGCATGGTGAATGCTCCACAATCTTTGAAAAAAATTGGTCGTGTTTTTGCAAAAACTACATTTTTTATGATAGCAGCCTACAGGATAGCAGTTGGAAGACGATCATGCGTCGGATAATTTGTCACTGTGAGACCTTCAAATCGACACCTCTAGTTTGATTTTACGGCTTGCATAGTTCAAGAAATGTTGGATTATTTGATTTCTGCAAAAATGACAAGTTTTCGACGCCAAAATAAGAAAATCGGCTATATCTCACGGTAGAGAAAAGCTAGAAACTTGCTTTAAAAAGCAAAAATGTGAAGCTCAATGAGATCTTTCGAATGAATATAGTCATAACTGTGTAGCACCTACCAAACGTTCAGAAATTGGGAAAAACCACTCTGACCGGAAATCTTGAATTTTTGAATCGGGATTGCGCGGAGGGTGTTAGAACGCTAAAAGAACTTATTTCGAAAAGTTTCATCAAATTTCATATTGATTTACGCCGCCAAATAACAATATGTGCCCAAAAGGAATCACCACCTTAATACGGTACGAAAATTGACGTACCGTATTATACGGTACAAAATATCATACGGTACGTAACATATATAACACCTGTTAGGGTGGGGGGAATATTAGAAGGTCCAAATTTGGCTCCGGGGACCCCACCAAAATCCAAAATTTGGGGGGCTAAACTGTACCCAAGTTTTTTAGCTAAAATGCTCCTTTTTCGATGTAGAGTCCATTAAACATACTCAAAAGCTTCTGTCAATAGTTTTCGTATGCGAAAATAGGGCTTGCAAATTGACAAATTTGGGCTAAAATATGCCTAAATTAGCCGAGACTGGTTTATTTTTGCGTATATATAACATTTTAATTCCTATAAATAACCATCTTTAGCTGTTTATAGCTGATTTACAGCCATTTTTTCGAATTCTTTTTGAAAATGTTCAGAAATTGCAAAACGTTTTTCAAAAATTTTGGAGTTTTTAATTTTACTTGGTTTGGACCCAATTTTAGGGGTGGATGGGGGTTTCAGCTCGGCTTAAACACAGACGGCCTAATGTATGAGTTAATGCAGCCTGTATATAGGTGCAACTCGCATTATTTCGCTACATAAAACTATACAAAAACAAATTTACTTCAATACAAATAAAAGCTTTGAAGGTTATATATGATAGTGAAATGTTTGGTATTTTTAGAAATCTATTGCTTCTCATGACACAGCCCCCAGACTCAAATCGAAGCACTTATAAAATTTTTAAAATCCTTAATATTTATTTGTTTATTTATTTGTATTTTCATTTTTATGTAAAAGCGTTGACTTTCAAAAGTTAAGTTCAAGCATTTTCACTTTTTATATATGTTCAGAATATTTAATAGAATTAATAGAATTAGAAGTTCAGAGTGGCATAGAAATTCGAATTGCAAGAGCAAAGTTTCTTATATTTTTTAGTCATGCAGATTGTGGCAATTGAATACTTTATAATTCTGTGACTATGCAAAACTGCAAAATTTGTATTATTTGTTGTATTTAATATTATTTAACAGCAGTATCCAGTTCTTTGGCAATACGGTACAAAAACTAACCGTACAATATAATACGGGACGTACCGTTTAATACGGTACAGAAAAAGTTGTACCGTATTATACGGTACGTACCGTTTAATACGGTGCGAAAATTGACGTACCGTATTATACGGTACAAAATATCACACGGTACGTAACAGGTCCAAATTTGGCTCGGGGGACCCCACCAAAATCCAAATTTTGGGGGGCTAAACTGTACCCAAGTTTTCTAAAAAAATGCTCCTTTTTCGATGTAGAGTCCATTAAACATACTCAAAAGCTTATGTCAATAGTTTTCGTATGCGAAAATAGGGCTTGCAAATTGACAAATTTGGGCTAAAATATGCCTAAATTAGCCGAGACTGGTTTATTTTTGCGTATATATAACATTTTAATTCCTATAAATAACCATCTTTAGCTGTTTATAGCTGATTTACAGCCATTTTTTCGAATTCTTTTTGAAAATGTTCAGAAATTGCAAAACGTTTTTCAAAAATTTTGGAGTTTTTAATTTTTCTTGGTTTGGACCCATTTTTATGGGTGGATGGGGGAGCAATACGTAACTGAACGAAGCA
>JASAND010011593.1:0-37428 GCA_030248195.1 Trissonchulus latispiculum
CACTGGTCACTACAGCCTATGGGGCCTATTGCCCACAGGTCAAACGGCCTAAAACTGCGTTTTTCGGCGTTTTGGTCGGGGGGCATATATATATATATATATATATAGTAAATCGACTACGCTCGTTTCAATGGGCATATTGCCGAAATCGACGGAAGTGACCACTGGTCACTACAGCCTATGGGGCCTATTGACCACACTGGTCAAACGGCCTAAAACTGCGTTTTTCGGCATTTTAATTCGGGGGGCATATATAGTAAATCGACTACGCTCGTTTTAATGAGCATATCGCCGAAACTGACGAAGTAACTACTGGTCACTAGCCTACGGGGCCTATTGACCATTGGTCAAACGGCCTAAAACAGCGTTTTGGGATGAACCGGATTTAGAGTTACCGTTCGTTCTCTTCGAATGGCACTTAAAAAATGTCTTTAGTCAGCGCTTATATTTAAATGGCTGAAAAATTATTGTTAACTGGATCACTGCTGTCATGGCTTACTGAGCCTGATTGCAGGTTGTGTATGATTTATATGCTTACACAAATGGCGTAATGCCATGATGCGTGGAACGCTTGGAGGAGAATCTTTAAAAAGGACAGAAGGACAAGAGACAAAAATGCTCCTCTGGAGCATGAAAAAAGTAATATGGGTGATGGTGAGGTTGCAAAATCAAGAGAGGACTAGTCTTTAAAATGCTTAATATGGGGCTAGGTTCAAAAATAGAAGAGGACTAGGTTGTGAGCGAATTAATGGGCACAGCTGCAGAGAACAACCCATATTCGCGGGATTTCCGCGCTTCGTCTTAGCTTTTGTCGCATTCCAGAGCTATCAATTTCAGTCAGTAATAAGAAATTTAAGTTGAATACGGACTCATTGAATACAGTTGTTTGCATATACGTACTCTGTTAGACTAGCTAGGAATACATGTGCGTAAATTATCATCATTTGGTCGATTTGAACTGCGGCAAGCAACGAGAAGAAAGAGATCTAAGGACATGGGGCTAAAGCTATTGGTTCAAGCAGGGAGGAAATAGAAGGTCAGAGTCCTAAGATTATTCTTGAAATATAAATTTTCCGTATAAATGAATAAAACGCACTGGTTAGTATAAAACGTTTCTCAGAAGAAAAAGTTTGACTAACTATAAACTAAACGTAGCGTGGATGTATATGCATACTGATATACATTTATAAACCGCGAATATGGGTTGTTCGGCGAAGTATTGCCCATATTAATTCGCTCACAACCCTAGTCCTCTTCTATTTTTGAACCTAGCCCCATATTAAGCATTTTAAAGACTAGTCCTCTCTTGATTTTACTTTTTTCATGCTCAGAAAAGGAGCATTTTTGGTTTCTTGTATATGTGTATATTTTGTGAATAAATAAATAGTGCGTGACTATATCAGCGATGTAGATGATTTCGTTCGGAGTTAGGGTAACTTTTTGGACCATAATATCACCGGGACAAAATTTTCAACCCGGTGTTCTTGAATGATTTACCACAATATTTGAAAATTTTTGCATTTAATGACTGAGAAATATTCTTTCTTCAGTTTTTTTGTAAAACAAGGACCGGCCATGCCTTTCAAATTGCCTTTGCATATCAAAAATTTATCCTTTTAGACAGTCGAAATTTTAAAGGTTGTTTTGAGATTTCCGTGACGTGAAACCAAGTCGCCAAGGGTCAGAGCTCAACCGGGTCACTGAGTCATGGATAAGTGACCCGACCCGGTATAACAGCGTATTTCAGTAAGCTTTGCTTGTTTTTCTGTTTCCTTTCAGTATTCAGTTAACACCTTCCCTCCCACTAACAAAACAACAGATAGTTTTTATCTACTATATATAGTAACAACAGAGGTATTTTTGAGGGGATTTGGTCCCGGCAGGGTGCTTCCCGAGCGGACCCGGGCTTGCGGGGGAAGAACTTGCCGGGGGGGAGGATATTTTTTTGCAAAAATGAGCCAAAATTTGGTATTTTTGTGTATATATTTTGCACGTAAAAGCAAAAGGTTCTCAAACTTGCCTGGATTTAGGCTAAAAATAGCCATTTTAGTAAAAAAGCTCCGTCGCAGCCGAAAACATTTTGAAAATTTGCCAATTCTTGGCAAAAATTTGGGCTCCCAAAATATCCCGGGGAATGTATTTTTCGGGGGAAGGTCAATTTCGGGGGTCGCCCCCCCGGCAAAAATACTCTGCTACAGTATAGCTCAAAACAAAGTTAATTTTTTGCGGAATTTGCAAACTTCGCGAACTTCGCGGAGCTAGCGATATTTCTCTAAATTTTGAGAAGTTTGCCAAATCGTAAGCGAAGTTCTTGAAATCTTTAGTTAACTAATTTCAGGGGTTTTCTCCACGTCCACCAAAAGCTAACAAAAATTTTAAAATGTAGTTTTGATTCAAGATTTGCTGCTTTCGCGAACTTCACTAAAGCTTAGAGAAGTTCTCATAATTTGCGTAAGATCGCGAATATTTAAGCTAGCAAACTCTTGGCGAAGTTCGCATTGGTTTTCGGAAGTTCCTTCAAACTTCGCGAAGATAACAAATCTTGAGTCTAAACTAAATTTTAACATTATTCGTTAATATTTTGGTGGATATGGAGAAAACCCTCAAATTGGCTAGCTAAAGCTTTCGCGAACTTCCTTACCGTTTTCGCGAACTTCTGAAAATTCAGTGAAATATTGCTAGCTTCGTGAAGTTAGCGGAGTTTGCGAACTTCGCAAGAAACAAACTTTGTCTTGAGCCATACTGTAAGTTTATATACGTATGTATACTTTCAGAGCGTGCTCTTCTGCCGCCAACACTGTCAGGCTTGATGGCGGATATGTTCAAGTACGAGATCAACAGTCGGCGTGTTCATGTCGAAGAGTGTCTGATTGAGGCCGATGACCGATTGGTCAATATTTGTAGTGGCAATCGGGCCTGTATTGCTCTGATTAGTGGCGATTCAGATTTCCTACTTCATTCGGAAATTCCCCTTTATCTGTTGGACAATGCAAATCCGCATTTGTTTATCAGAAAATTTGAGGTAAAATGGAACCCACTGTATTGTCGTAACCATCGTTGCTTCCTTGTAAATTTATTGGAGCTGGGAAATTTTTGATAATTTTGGTCCGTCCAAACTCCAAGTAGATACCAAAATTTAGCAAACTTTCTCGGGCCACCCTGAATTCCTGGAACGACCTCGACGAAAGCGGGTTATATATGAATCAGGGGCGGATCCAGGGGGGGGGCGGGGGGGGGGGGCGCCCCCCCGTCGCGATTCGAAGGTAGGAAAAATTAAGGAGAGAAAGAGGAAAAAGGGCAAAAAACCGAAAAATTTCGCGCCGTCGGCGCGAATTTTCTGCTTTTTAACCGCATATTTATTGCATTTGTGAAGAAAAAGCTTGAAATGCATCCGATTTTTCGGAGAAAATTACCATTTTTGCCTAAAAATTTCAAGAATTTTAAAAAATGTTCAGTTCTTCAGTATAAAAAGAATTAAAGATACGAATACCGATTTTATTGCAAAAACAAAAACATTTCTTCAACTTCTGGGGGGATCCGCCCCCAGACCCCCCGCTGGGAAAATTTTACCGCCCCCCCCGTCACGAAATCCTGGATCCGCCAGTGATATGAATGTAGGTTAAGTGTTACGTTTCACTATGATGTATGCCATGCTGCTTTGACACCTTGCACCTGCACGTGCATTTTGCGTTGTATTTATGTATTTATTTTTGCGTTGCTCTGTGTTTAGGTCACCAGGGTTGACATGAGCGTGGTGCTGGATAGCTTAGCCTGCAGCAGGCATGAATTGATTTTGACCGGCTGTCTAATGGGAACTGATTTCTTATCTAGTCTCAAGCTGAAGTATTTCCATAATAGGCTGAAGTCAGAAGCGGGCTTGGAGGGGCAGTCGGTGTCGTGCTGTGATATGCTGCGCCTGGTCTGCCGCTGGCTGCGATGCGAGCTGGGCGGCAAAGTTAGCATCACGGCTGAGATATTGGAGTCTATTGAAGAGAAGGTTACGACAAATCCTAATTGGAAAGGTATGATGGAAAAGACAGCACACTTTTTGGACCAAAGCTTCGACTGCTTCGCGCTAGCATAACTGATGCTATAATTGTTTGTCCTTAGCTTCCAAATGAGATATAATTTGCCTGTCAAGGCCATGTTGGTATGGAGAAATTAAAATTTTTCGTGTCGGGAAAACCCAATGCGGGAAAAACCATCGGTGGAAACATCCCACCCAGTTGAAGATTATTCGCATTTTTGCCTAAAAATAGTACATTGGATGTTTATTTCTTGTAAAAAGTAAATTATCGCGCCGACGGCGAGAAAATGTTTAAAAATAGATGTTTTTGCCATGAAAATAACAAATTTTTCATTTTGTCACCCCAAAAGAAGGAGTCTAGATCCTTGAGACCCTCGCTGGGTTTGGTCTTTGCAACACTTATATACGTACTCTACATGAACGCATAATCCGTTACGGTCTAGGTCATTCCAATAGTCCAGGATGGCCCGGCAAAGTGTCAGATTATGGTTACCGTACCCGACACCCGGATCCCAAACTTGGCACTCTTACGTCGGAGCCCCAATGAACGGAGACCTCCAGGGTGCCCCCACCTATGCTGTCGGGACTGCGACCCCTGGGGCGTCCACGACTGGTACGAATTGGCTCAGGATAGTAGTTGGTTGGCAGAACGCGGCGACAATGATGGACGTCATCGTCTGGGCCATTAAGTCAAGTATATAAGTTAAGTAAGTCAAGTGAACGCAGACATTTAGGCGGGCCTGACAATTCAGATGACAACATTTTCTGTCGAGCGACTTCTGACTAACAGCTCGGACAGCATCAGATGGCTGCTCTATGCATAGCCATTGCAGTGACCTTTTACTTTATGAATTATTTTGTTAAAAGTCTTGGTTGTTTTGCTTAATTGCTCGTTTCTCCCATTTTAGGATTCCTCTCAGCGGCCTATCTCTCTTATCTAGCAAATGGTGTGAAAGAATTGAATCCTGAAAATCCAAATAACTGGAACTGTGATCCTCATTTGGCAAAGGATATCATTAAGTCATCCCGGCCTACTCGCCCCTTCTATGAAATTATAAATGTTTCGTTCAGCTATCAGGTACATGGTGGGTGTACTTTTAGCGGAAACAATTGGGAGGACATGGGGAGCCCAAAAGTGGGGGGGGGGAGAAGTAACATAAAGCGTGACGGAGTAGTGTTCCGTGACGACCGAGTGGTAAGGCGTTCGATTTTGAATCCGATAATCCGAGGTTCGAATCCCTGCTGCCATCAGGCTTTCACAAATCCCCTTGAGCAAGGGACTAAGCACATGTCGGTTCGCCGTGGGCTCTAGCCAACCCAACTATCCATCCTTAATTGGTTGGTAAATAGGTGCAACCACTAGCGTAGCCAGAAAAAAATTTCGGGGGGGGGCAAGCCAAAATTTTTCAGACTTAACTGTGGCAGTTAAAATGGGAACAGCAAGCATTTTATTGCGGTAGCTTATTTATCCGGGCTTCAAAACAACAATTTTTAAGAGATATAGGAAATTATATGCACCCTTTGAATTATTTGAGCAACTGACACCAAGAAGTTGAACAATTTTTTATTTTTGCTGCCTGAAATGAATTTTTCTGAGCTCACTTTTCCTTCTGTAGGATAATCAACAGCACATTAGTTTGGCTTAAATAACAGAAAGCCTAATCGGAAATTTATCGTAAGGGAAGTGAATGAATGAACAAATGCTAACTTCTATATCGTTACACGGTTGCCAAACATGTTTGCTATTTTCCAGAAAAAGTGTGTACATATGTACTTACGTGTTTTCTGAGCAAAACACGGTAAAAAGTACCATACTTTACTGCATTATACTAACTAAGATCAGGTTATTTTTTGTGATTACGCAAATTGATGACATTTTAAAATTGAAGACGAATAAATAATAATTCGCGCCGAAGGAGGCGCGAAAAATTTTGGATTTTAGTTCTAAATTGGTTTAATTTTCATCAATTTCTACGCTCAGCGCAGTCTACAGCTGCTGTATGCGTCATAAATATTTCCTGGTGGCAGATATTTCCAGGGGGGCAACCCAATTATTTCGGGGGGGGGGGCATGCCCCCTTGCACCCCCCCCCCCTGGCTACGCGCCTGGGTGCAACTGATGTGGGAAGGTAACAGGAGACCGTGTAGGGTACATATCCGCCTTGAGGAGTTGGCCCCCTCCACGGTTGTAGTCATCAGTGGTGGCACTCCTGGCTCAAGAGCTGTGTATCCGGGGATGAGCACCGGCACCCTAGACCCTGACAAGGGTAGGAGAATTCTCAGGGGATTACCTTTACTTTTTACGTTAATATAGAGCAACAAATCGAAAGACAGAACAAAAATTAAAAATTGGTGCTAAGGGTGACAGTTTCAACGATTTGATCACTGCCAGTTTAGCCAGAAAAAGCCAGAAACGTTTTGATAAGTTTGTACAAAAATTCTCAATTTTTGTCTGGCCACTTGTAGCTGGGTTCTGGTGGAGGTAAACGTAGTAGTGGAGAAGGGGTGGAGTGGGAGAGCTTCAGAAGTGGGATGAACCCACCCGGAGAGGATGGAGGTCGGAAGGCGCTACTTTAATCACCTCCCCACTGAAGGTAAAGCCAAATGTAAAAAATGAAATTTCTACGCGTGTTTCAGATAAATATGTTTAGAGGACCTCTGATATACAGGTATATAGGTATATGTATACAGGTTTCAGGGCATTTTTAACCGGATGCGGCTCCTTCCGAAACTTAGCTTGCATCTTAAATCACACCCCCCCCCCCTCCCTCCTCGAAATCACTCCTTGCAAGATTCCTAGCTTCCGTTGTGCCGTGACGCCGATTGGTTAAAGGCTGAATTCCCGGCTTTCACTAATCCCCCTGAATATGAGTACTCTCAGGCAGGTTGTACAAACACGCAAACTAGCCTGTAAAATGTGTATGAGTGGCGTTTACGTTTACGTGGGCAAAAGCCACATAAAAACTAGTGCCGAATTTCAATTCTACGCACCGAAAAACCTATGTCGGCGAGTTTTCAGGCATCTGGGACCCCGAAATAAAATTTCGAGAGACTGACCCTAGGCCTAGTCACGTGACCACTACAGGTGCGAAAATACTTAACCCAATTATTTGTTCTATGATTAGAGCAACAGTACACAAAATAAGTGGGTTCCGTTTCTAGCTTCCTGATATCAATAATCTCACGGTCAAGCATATTGGCCTGGGTGCCCATTTTGGACCCAGGCGCCGAGAATCAAAATTCGAAGTTCAGCCTGTGCTAAAGAAACTATGCATGCTGCATTTCAACCCAGTTGTCTATCCTTAATTGGTCGGTAAATTGTAAATCTCAAACGGTAAATGGTCGGTAAATCGTTCTTGTGGGCTGCGAAGGTTACAGACGTCTGTGTCCTGTGTAGCAGTTCCCCCCTTCCACGAATGCAGTCATCAGTTGAAGTGGCACTCCTGGCTCTAGGCTGACAAGTCGGAGACCGGAACTGGCACCCAATGCCATATGGTAGGACAAAGATAGGTATCTCTTGGGTAAACCGTCACATTTCGTGTTGGCAACATGGGGCTATTTTCTGCTCTTTAGTCTATCAGTGTGATCGGTTGGCGCTAGTGTTACAGGATTTTACGCTGCAAAATCGTGCTTCTGACATATTTCACATCGACATTGACCGCTTAAGATTTTGCATTCTTCATAATGATTCCTTACTACTGTATTAATTAATCATTCGTTGTGCTTTTTCAGGCCTGCAAAGTGGAAGATGATAATAGTCCTACAATACGTCAGCGGATTTTTGGCTTCATTTCGCTCAGCGATGGCAACCATTACACTCCGCTTGACCTGGTGGAATGGAGCGTCGCCAGAGGCGCTGACGCAGAGCAGCCTGAATGCTTTGAGCCTTTGCCTATTGATCCTGACATTTCTGGTACGCACTTCATTCACAGTCACTGTTTTCCAAGGTTACAGTTTACTTAATTTTCAGAGTAGAGATATGCATCGCTACCGGGGCCGGGCCCTGATAATTGGATTGGAGTCCACATTGATAATTTTCAAAACTTTTCTTAGAAATTCCATTTTTGCAACAATTTCTGGTCTATTAAAGTTACAATTGTTGTTGTTTTCAGTCAAATCGGTAATAAACCAAACGATTTGTGCCGTGCCGGCCGAGTGGTTAAGGCGTTCGACTTTGGATCCGATAGTCCGAGGTTCGAATCCCCGCTGCCACAAGGCTTTCACAAATCTCCTTGAGCAAGGGACTAAGCACATATCGGTTCGCCGTGGGCTCTAGCCAACCCAGCTATCCATCCTTAATTGGTCGGTAAATGGGTACCACTTATGTGGGAAGGTAACAGGAGACCGTGTAGGGCATCTGCCTTGAGGAGCTGGCCCCTCCTCCACGGTTGTAGTCATCATTCGAGGTGTCACTCCTGGCTCAAGGGCTGTGTATCCGGGGATGAGCACCGGCACCCTAGACCCTGACAAGGGTAGGAGAATTCTCCGGGGGTTACCTTTACCTTTTTTTTTATTTGTTACACGTTTGCCTATTTTTACTTTCAAAATATTGACAACATATGTAAAAAATTTGAAATTTCGTTAATTTTTATTTCCGGTCGGAACGCTGAAGCCGGGGGCCAAGGGCTTGTGATGCATCCGTAATTCACAGTTATGCTTGGCGTGATTCTTTAGCCCGGTTTATCAGGTAGCAGGAATAAAAAATCAAATTGTGGACGGTTTTTTACTCCTATACGGACAACTCCATACGGATAATCGGACAACTTCATTTCAGCTGAGTTTACGGCCAAACGGACAAACGGCCAAACGGACGACAATTATAAACCAGGTTTTATAGCAGCAGCTTAAAGATTTGTTGGATTTGTCAGCCCTGATTTTGTTTTTTTGTTAATAAATTTCAGATCTCAGTTTCCGCCAATTTCTGTCCATGTCTCCCAAAACCTGTTCCATCAATTGCCGTCTCCGAATACTGCTGGGTGTCTGGAACCTGACCGGACTTAGGCTTTCTGACCTACGAAAGTTGCGCTATCCCTTTGTCCCGCCCACTTTCACTAAATCCAGCGAAATCTGTTTGATTGGTTGGACACTGCTGTTGCGATTCCTGTGGAAAAGTGGTCAACTGTTGAGCTGCTCAGAACTGGAAGCCCTGATCTTCACTGCTGCCATCTTTGTGTCGGAACCGGCGGAAGTTTGGCGGAACTTTTGTCAGCAGCAAAAGGTGGCTTACCTATTCCATTACATATTCTTCTGAAGTTGTTTTGGAGTTTGGTTTTTGCATTTTGTGATTTGACCTGATTGATGTTGTAAGCACTAGCGTAGATACGGAGGGGGGGGGGGGGCGGGGTGCGGCCGCCTTCCCCCTGGAAAAGAAATTGGGCAGAAAAATTTAACGGCCGCGCACGGCGCTGCCCTTTAAATTTATCATACATTTTATGAGCAAATTGTACTGTAATTCTTCAAGTTTGATTGAAATGAATGCATTTTCTTCTTTTTTAATTAAATTTTCTCGCCTCGGCGCGAAGTTTAGGTAATTGAGCTACATATATCAATATATTATGTTTAATTATTAGCATACGACAATCTAATAGATATATCTTTACTTTTATAATTTCTTTGTAATTATCTGCGTTGTTCCATTACACCATCAGCCTTAAATCGTTGATATAAACTCAGAATGCCCTGTTCTTAAATGGGAGCTTCCTTTAGTCGAAGTTTTCGGGCAAGATAGGAGAAGTAGAAAATAGCAGCTTAAAGGACAAAATTTTCTATGAAAATTGACAAAAAAGATATAACGTAAAGAATTAAATGTTTCTATGGCGTTCTAATGACAAAATTTGAAAAATTTTCTCAACTTCTGAGGGCTATTCCCTCCCAGACCCCCGGTTTAAATTATGTTAGTGGACATTTTCCGGTTTTAACGCTGACTCGCGAAGAAAAGCTCAACATTAATAAATGAACTTACAGTACGGGCGTACATGCGCGTATTGTGCATACAATTGTAGCGCAAAAACAGAAAGTCCCCCCAACAAGTCTTTGGCCAAGACCGCCCCCCCCTGAAAACTTTTTATACCTACGCTACTGGTCATAAGCGCTAGTTCCGAGCTAGCTCAGTCTATTTCGAGGAGCCAGACTGGTGAGTGTGCTGGTGTTTTGTAAGTTCTAGGCTTGGCGTGATTCTTTAGCCCTGTTTATCAGGAGGTAGCAGGAATAAAAAATGAAATCGGGGACGATTTTTTTACTCCCAGACGGACAACTTCATACGGGCAATCGGACAACTTCATTTCAGCTGAGTTCGCGCCCAAACGGACAAACGGCCAGATGGACGACAATTATAAACTGGCTTTACAAGTCACGTTTTACTAGTATGTTACGTAAGTTCTGAGGAAAGGCCCTGGAACAAAGACGAAAAGGGAACGAAAACTTTTATAAAAACCATATATAGGTGTGTCTGGTCCGTAGTAATTGATAATTTAATGATTACTTTATTGTGTTTTCAGATATTTCGTTTATTTATGTACGTACGTATTTTACTTTCAGATTCCTACAATCATTCCCAGAGCCACACACTTGGCTACGGTTGTTTTGGTTGGCCTCAAATTTATGGGTCATTCTTTGAAAATCTGTGGAGAACCTTTTCCAATTCGCGACGTCCGGCCCTGGCGCCTCTTTGATGGCATTCTGTTTCAGACTCTATTTGATTCGAATTTAGAGACGCTGCCGCTGATAGTAGGAACGTGGGAGGTATAAATATCAGATAATAAGATCAAAGTTAGAATTCAACAAAACTAATAGCCTTAATCAAGCCGTGATGGCCAAGTGGCTAAGGCATTGGTCTGAGGTTCCTGCCGTCCGAGGTTCCAATTCTCGCTGCCACAAGGCTTTAACTACTCCACTTTAGCAGTGGATTAACCACCCTATCGGCTTACCATCAGGACTTTTTCTACTTGGAGGGGGGATGAGGTGTGGGGGCACCCCTCCCCCGTTTTTTGGGTTCCCCCATTCACCTTGAGGTGCACGGAAAATGCTAAATTTTAACGATTTTTGGTCAAAATTTTAAACATTTTCCAATTTGCCGGAATTTTTTTGGTCTAAAATCGTTTATTTTGGTGTTAAGAGTTGAGTTTGAGTTGAGTTGCTGATAGTTTGAGCTCTATTTTAGCCTAGTTAAAGCAGCATACAGGCTATTTTACCGGATTTTTAGCATTTTAGGCCATTTTATTCTTCCCCCCACACTTTATGGTGTTCCCCCCTTTCTATTGGCGAAGGAGCTCCGTCTCACTTCTCCACCCACTTTTGTCCCTAGAAAAAGTTTAACCATTGGGCCAAAATATCCGATTTTTGATTTTTTATTTAAGCCAAAAAATAAGCTAAGTTGTTCTGAATCGGTAGCTTTCTCATTGACAGGATTACAAACAATAATGTTATATTTTCCAGCATTTTTTCTAAATCTGCACTTTTCAATGTGGTCCTACTAATTTTCATAGATGTAACTTATTTACCGGAGTGGTTATCTTCAGTTACTCATCTTTCTATTAAAATTCTTATGTTTGCTCTCGCAGCGAGTTTCAATAAATTTAAAATTAAGTTAAGGTGGTGATTCCTTTTGAGCACATATTGTTGGTTGACGGTTCAAATCCAGATGAAATTTGATGAAATTTTCCAAAATAAGTTCTTTTAGCATTCTAACAACCCCTACTCAATCCCGCTTCAAAAATTTGATGTCTCCGCTCAGGGCCGTTTTTGCTGGTTTTTGACAGTTAGACAGTTGCTGTACAATGATTATATTCATTCGAAAGATCTTGTTGAGCTCTACATTTTTGCTTTTAAAAGCACCTTTCTAGCTTTTCGCTATAGTTAGATATAGCCGATTTTCTTATGTTGGAGTTGAAAACTTGTCATTTTCGTAGAAATCAAATAATCGGCCATTTCTTGAGCTACGCAAGCCGTAAAATTAAACTATAGGTGTCAATTTGAAGGTCTCGTCGAGGCCGATTATCCGTGACATTATAATCTTCTAACTGCTATCCTGTACGCTGCTATCATAAAAAATGTAGTTTTTGCAAAAACATGACCAAATTTTTTCCAGCGATTGTGGAGCATTTACTATACAAGCTATGGGGTTGCACTTACTAGCGTGTTTTACACAAAAATACCCAGGGACCCTTTTTTGATTGCCCCGACTGCTGGCTTCTAGCTAAAGTGGTCACTTGCCAAAGTTGGGAAAAGTAGGCAAAATCCAGGTAGCGCATATATATTTTAGCTAATTTCTTTATAACGAGGAGCGGTTTCATAATAATTAAAAAGGGTCCCTTGATAGTGGAATGGAATGATGTGGCCAGTGCCTCACGAAAAATTTACTTTAGTCTGCAAAGAAACTGGAAAATTTAATTACTGCGAAAATGCAGTAACATATTTTCCGAGAACTAAAGTTAGTTTCGTTGTATTCACTAGAAAGAGCAAATACTAAGCTGCATTTTAATATAAAAATGGCTTCTTAACTCCAATGAATGAATGGGTACTAAGGGTTCAAAGTTGATGTCTCCAAAAGGAATCACCACCTTAAATGTGTTATTTAATTTACTCAGTCCTTTTCGCTACAGTTTTTGCTTCAGCCATAACGCACTTCTCTTTGATTATTATTTTATTATTTTATTAATATTATTTTATTTTGGCATGGAGAAAAGATTCTATGCATTTTCAACGATATCAAGCGTGTTGTGGTCTCGACTGGTTAGCTTGCCGTTTTAGTGGACTACAGACTATATTTTTCATTATTATCTTAAATGTACATTCCTGTTTTTGTGCTGAGTTTTAACAATTTTCACTTTTGTTTTATGTTGTGCTTAAATTACCTGTATAGTGTAGTCGTAAAGGGTGTTCGGTTTTGCACGGCTCATTTACAGCAGCGTGTGCTTCGTCTAAACTTGAGAATTTTTTAACTTGAAAGTTTAAATTTATTTTCTGCTTGCGTTAATTGACAAATTTTTGCATTTGGATAGGACATTGTAGAGTTTTCGCGGCTTTAATGAGTTTCCTGGTGAACAACGCTCTGTATAAATGCCAGCGTCAAAAATTGACTCCTTTTTGCAAGTTCATCTCCACCTAGTCTATCGAGCTTTGTGTTTACGTAATACGGTTCGGGTTATGTTGTTTATAGTCCTGTATGTACAGTTGTCGTGTTTTCGCTTGACTCTTGAGTTTAACTGGCAGTTTGGAAGTCTATATTTAGTGAACAGTTTCTAGTATTTGTCTAGGTGCTTTTTGCAGTGTTTATATATACTGTTTTCGCATACTTTCCCTGTGAAACACACCTCAACTTTGAGTTTCAGAAAGGTTAACCTCCAACTTAATACTATCCAGTACCCGAGTATATAATTGCAATAATAGAGACGCTCGGCTCTTCCTAATAGAATATAGGTAAAAAGGTAAAGGTAACCCCCGGAGAATTCTCTTACCCTTGTCAGGGTCTAGGGTGCCGGTGCTCATCCCCGGATACACAGCCCTTGAGCCAGGAGTGTCACCTCGAATGATGACTACAACCGTGGAGGAGGGGCCAGCTCCTCAAGGCAGACGCCCTAATAGAATATGCTTCCGAGATGCTCGGTACATTAAGGCCGAAATCTCGGGGTGGTACCGCTTAACATTGTTAAACATGTGTTTATATACGTTAGATAGAACTAAAACGAATCTGATTGGCTAATTGCTTATCTCTTTTTCAAAATTGCTTGTATAAGCGTACCCCCTCCGAGGTCTCGGAAGGGTACGCTTAGCGTTGTTAAGCGTGTGTTTATATGCGAATGAACTGGAATTAATCTGATTGGTTACTACAGCTACGGTACTTGCTAACGTTCAATCAAATTCATTAATTCAATCGCAAATAAACACGCACACGGTTAACAACGCTAAGCGGTACTCCCTCCGAGGTGTCGAGAGGGCCCGCTTATGCTCGTAATTTGATTTGGGGTAATCGATAAGACAATCAAATGCGTTTTAGGTCAAACGCATGTAAACAAATGTTTAACAATGATAAGCGGTACCACCCCTGATATTTCGGCCTTAATGTGCCGAGTATTTCAGGATTTTATATTCTATTAGGAAGAGCCAACTATCTCACTCTTCCTTCCTCCTCCTCTGTTCTTATTCTTCTCTCCCTGCCCCCCCCCTTAACCAGGGGCGAATTTCTGATGTTGAATTTGCTGTACTGCTTTCGACTCATTTCTCATTTTGATAAGTTTAATTTTTATTTCAGAAGAGGCTCTGGTCAGATTTTAATGCAGTGTAGCTTTTTCGTCTTCTGTTACACACTTGGATAAATAAGTTAATTTTGCAAATTTTTTGGCCAGTAAAGATTTTAAGAGTGACATTCGTCAGTACTATTACCATTGTGTGTTCTTGTTCGCAACTTTGTAATGCTAGCTCTGGCATTATATACGTATATAGAAGCAAGACTTCTTTCTAACTTGTAATTTCAGCTATTTTTTACGTTTTTGTGTACCACTTGATTATCATGACAATGTTTGCCTTTTTCCAGATGCTCAATTTTCCATGTAGTTTTGCTGTTCAGTTTTACGTCTCTTTTCTGGGTTTGGCGGCTTGAAGAATGTAGCTTTTCTAGACTTTTGAAGATTATTCTTCGTCATGCTCCAAATTTGAAGAAACAATTTTGTTTTTTCAGCTTTACGTGGAAGACTTGGAGCAGTATATAGTATATATGAGGGATGATTCTGCACGCCTTCGTAAACCATAAAAATTGAACCCTCCGTGTTTTAACAGTTGATTTCAGAATTTGATTTTTCAATTCGGCTGACCGAAACCTACTAAACGGGTAAATATAATAAACATGTTGTATATGCAGGGCATTTTTTACAGGGGGGGGGGCGCGAGGGTCCCCGAAATTGATGTTCCCTCCAAAATGCCTTCCCTCCGAAATGGCCCCCTCCTGGAATTTTTGCTCCCCCGGAATTTTCTGGGTTCCCAAATTTTTGCCAAAAACAGGAGAATTTTCAAAAGCTTTCCGGCTTCGCCGGAGATTTTTCGGTAAAAATGGTTATTATTAGCTTAAATGTGGCATTTTTGAGAACTTCTTGCGTTTCTACCTGTAAAATGCGCCAAAAATACCATTTTTTGCTCATTTTTACAAAAATTCTTTCCCTCCCCGAAAATCCTCCCCTCCGGAACGGCTCCGCCAAAGCCCCCTCCCTCCCCCTGAAAAATCCCTATAATAAATGCCCTATATATATATATATATATATATATATATATATATATATATATATATATATATATATATATATATATATATATATATATATGTTGGTATGGTACAAGGAACTGATATGATCCAGGTGTAGTTACTTTGTCTAGTTACCTATTTTAATTCTTGTTTTATACGTTTTGATAACTGGTAGGATCTGAACTTGAGTAAACTGTTTCATCAGAGAAGAGAACTGCTTTCTTTTTAGAACTAACTCAGCGACGTTGTACGCTGGGTACTGAATAGTGTTGTAGACTGGCTGGAGCCAGCGACCGACCAAATAGCAGCCCTCTTCAAGACCTTGTTTTTAACACCAGAGTGGGTCCACTTTCAGCCTTCTTTTCCTACAATTGAAAATCGTTGTTTGAAAATTGTTTTTTGCACGCCAGTCAAAACTGTTGGATTATTCAGAGTTCGCGTAGTTGCAGTACATCGTCCTGGAATGACAAAAAATTGTTGCTGAAGACAAGGTGCTCATTTTGAGACATTGATGCAAGTGGCGAAGCCAGCGGATTAACCCTTTAATGCCAAGTGGTTTTTCGGCATTTTCTATCGTAAGCACAAGTCTGTTACCAGTTGGCAGTCTGGCTATTTTCGCCGTTTTTCTTCATCACGTAGACCTTATTTTAGAGGCCGGCCGGCCTAGCTTGCCACCGGCCGACCGCCGGCTGGAATACAAATTAGCAACCAGAAATTTACAATACAGCGCAACTACGCTTAAAATGAACTTCAAATCTAGAATGCACATTTTCTATGCTGTGGTATGCTATTTTTCTAATATCAAATCCGAAAATCAATATCTTAGCAGCCATCCGGCTCACTGTCTGGCCGGCCGACAGGTTCGGACGGGCCGGCCGGCGGTCGGTCGGTGAAGCCTAGGCCGGCCTCGCAGAGTTGGAAATGTGTCGGAATTTCGTGACCCGCGGACCCCTAACCCGCGACACACAGATTTCATCGACCCACTTCTTAAATTTGGACTTTTTTGCGCATTTAAGTACTTTATAGTAGTGTTGTTTCAGTAGCCGATTTTAGTTTCAGTTTCAGTTTCAGTCGGTGGTTCGAAATAATTTCAGTTTCAGTTTCGGTTTCAGTCGGCTGGCCAAAATAGTTTCAGTTTCAGTTTACGTTTCAGTCGGCAACGTAAAATAATTTCAGTTTCAGTTTTAGTTTCAGTCGGAGTTTCAGTTTCAGTTCGCTTTAAAAACAACGGTTTTCAGCTCTCTGAGTTAATATATATAAAGCCCCATTTAATGTTTATTCATCCTCGCTTACAGCAATGTTAACAGAATCGAAGTTCAAAACCTTAAAATTTTCAAGATTTAAGGAAAGACTGAAACTAATTTCAGTCCGAGTTTCAGTCTTTTACCCAATATAGTTTCAGTTTCAGTTTCAGTCGGCTGCCTAAAAATGTTTCAGTTTCAGTTTCAGGTCTCTTCTCAAAATAGTTTCAGTTTCAGTTTCAGTGACTGAAACTGAAACCTGTACAAACTGAAACCTAGTTTCAGTTTCAGTTTCAGTGAATGAAACATCACTACTTTATAGCATAGCATGCATCGAGCAAATTAACGCTTTAAAAATGTACGTAGTGAAGTATAACAACTTTCAAACAAAAATTTGGCGTTCACAGCTTTAATCCATCAGACTTCATCTTCGTTTTCTTTGGTTCTGAAGATGCTATGCTATCGCAAAAGTGTTGGGACCTCGATCGGTCTGTAGAATCAGTATTTAGGCAAAGTTTGGAAGATGAAGATTCTTGTACTAATTTAATAAAAGTTCAGTTCATTCTTGTTTCTTTTTTACAGCTGAGTATGAAATACCGCAGGAGTGTTTATATAACACTGTCCACTCCTAACTTGGATATGATACCAAAGCAGTTTATTTATATCTTACACTTCATTAGTACCAATAAATTAGCAATGATCATCACTCTTTGAACTATGTCGAAATTTCAAGCTTGACATTATATAATTATTATTTATTTATTGGAAAGAGTTCACGCTCTTCATGGAAAGATACATTTGCAGGCTGTTGTAGTAAGCGGTCAGCATTGTTTTCGCACAAACGGTTTGTCAATCAATGCATAAGCATTAAAAGCTTTGTGTGATAATAAAATATTTATTCCAATGACTATGTCCCGGAGAACTGAAATATTTTTGACTGAAGATTCAAGACAATATATATAGAAATAAATAATTTTGTCAAAAAAGCAATATTATAATGTAAAAAGACAAAGAGCCAAAAGTTACTTAAAATTTAACGAAAAGTGTAAATTTTCTGGTGAAATTAGCCCAAAATTTAGCGTAAAGATGGTGTGAACAAAAATAACTCTTGACCCGCTCTGACCCGCGGGTACCCACTGACCTGAAAGTCGACTCGGGTACCCGCGACCCACTTCCAACTCTGCATCAATGTGCAAGGTTCCACTCTATCAAAGTGGAAGACTACGTAAACTGAGGCATTTATGTTGAATACGGGGAATTCTGACCCCTGTTTTGGTTGCTGGTGTTCAGTTCAAACGAATCTACTCAGCGTCGACTGTAAGTGGACATCGACCGTTAAGCCCGGTTTATATATACTTGTCCGTTTGGCCGTCTGTCCGTTTGGGCGTTTGGGCGTAAGAAAATGTTCAACACTGCTCAACTTTTCTTACGCCCAAACGGACACCCCCATACGGACAAACGGACAACTTCATTTCAATTGAGTCTACGCCCAAACGGTCAAACGCCCAAACGCCCAAACGGACAAACGGACAAGTATAAACCGGGCTTTACAGTTGTTGATAGAGATTACTCAGATTTAAATGTTACATGACTTATCACGGGTCTGAGTTAACTGTTGTCAGAATTAAATCAGTTCAATCAAAGTTTCGCTTTAGGTCTGTTTTCGTCCTACCTTGACTGCCAAATTTTTTTGGGTGCATCGAGGACCCTTCAATGCACAATTCAAAATGTAAGATTACCTTTTTCTTTGGATTGGTGGCAGTCGTACGTTTCTGTGTGTTTTCAATAAAATGACAGCCAAAAATGTAGGTGCCTTTCTTCAATTTCAACCATTGCCCTCGAAACATTCAAATATATATGAAAGGGTTATGGTTAATTCATAATAGTCCTAAGCGCTCAAAGACGCGAGTCGGCCTACGTAGACAGGCTTCGATGCCTCCGAATTACTATGTGGTTTGAGCTGGTTGAAACCCTCTGTAGCGATCTCATGCTCACAAACGCTTGCAGACGTTTACGATAACATTGCGTCTGCTTGCGGCTGGAACTATGAAGTCGGCATTATGCTTTATCTGTTGGCGTGAACTAATAGTACCAAACTGATGCACGACACCAAAGTGGTGCGCTCTCACTACTGATATGGATCGGATCCGCTGGTAAAAGCTTTCCTATCCGCCAGCTGCCCGACGATCCGATCCAGCCCCTGATCTGATCGATCCGACCGTTCCGACCTGATCTTAAATGTTTTCTTGTTAGCGCCAACTGATAGGCAAGAACTGATCAACTAATGAAGTTGTATTTAGGATTTTTCGTTTTTCATTAAGAAACTACTTTCGAATGATATTATCAAACGAAAGCAGTCAGTGTTATCGAATTAATACTGCTCCTCATTGCTGAGTTTCTTTGCAAAAACCAGACATAAAACGTTGCATCTAAATCTTGTTGTAGAATTCTGAAAATCGGCATAAAAGCTTCAAATACTGGTTTTTAATGATGTGATTTAATGATGATTTCTGAAATTAAATTGTAGCTATTAAGTAACCATTAATAAACTACTAGCATTAACATGCAACCCTATGCACTAGATATAACTTTCGTTAAAACTTAAAACTAGTCTTTCATTATCCACTCACCCCCCCATCCAGTGCTAAGAAGTTTAAAACTTGACCCATCTGTCTAAAATTTGGTATGGCTATGTTTTCGATCATGCTGATTTCATTACTGAATTGTTCGGATTGTCGAAATTCTATTTTTAGGGGAGTCAAGAACTTTTTTGTCCGCGATTTTGCTGAAAAGCTGTGTGTTTCTTGGCCGCAGAAAAATCTTAAGTCCGCTTTTTCGATTCAGCTTTTCGTTAGCTCCGCATATATACTCTTACATGTTTAAGCTTACAATTTTAGTTTTGATTGAGCAAACGGAAAGCTGCTTTGTGAAACGAATATCAGTGTAGTAATCTGTGATCCAGAAATCCTGTGCATAATGCTTTTCAGCAAAATTGACAATAATTCTTCAGTTCCCCTTTTGGTTTACCTTAGAAATAAAATATTTTTGCGATTTAGTAAACTCGGAGCGGTTGAAAACTTGTACCCATACCGAACTTTAGCGCAATTGGTCAAGTTTTAAACTTTTTAACACTGGAGGAGGTAATGGGAAAGTTCCGAAACTCATACTAAGGACTGAGGAGATAAATAACACTCCTCGAACACCTCATTGGAATATTTTTGGCATTTTCTCACTCGTTGTTGAGAAAATATCAAATATCAGATATCAGATTCTACTGCTACCTCTAAAATACTCTTGCAAGGTTTTCAAAATTACGTTCTTGAAGCTTTAACAACTCTAAAATTCAGTGCTCGTAGGAGGTATTAGGGTGCGATTCTGGAGGGTCTACTCTTGAAAAATTCCTAAATTTTAAGGGGGCCTACCCCAAAATCAGCAAAACTTGCGAATTTTTAACGTTTTTGTCCAAAAAAGTAAAAAATTTGCAAATTTTTTGAAAAACTCGCTCAAATTTGCTAAAATATGCGCATTTTTCGGTAAACATCGCTAAGGGGTCTACCAGTGTTCCCCTTCTGGACAATAGGGTCTGCTTTTTTTTTATTTTTGCAGAGGCGTCCACCGATTTCCTGTTTTTTGTTGGTCTTGTACAATGTGTACACCCCCTTTTATTCTCCACACGTTATCCTATGATTCAGAGACATTTTGTGTTGGCTGAGTCGTTTTCTAGATTTGACCTGTCATCTGCCTGCATCGCAGGGTGGAATGTTTCTTCCAATTCCATTGGTTTCCGCACTCAAATTTCTTTGTATCGGGGAGGATTTATGTTGAATAA
Organism: Trissonchulus latispiculum; assembly: GCA_030248195.1. Lineage (NCBI taxonomy): Eukaryota > Metazoa > Nematoda > Enoplea > Enoplida > Ironidae > Trissonchulus > Trissonchulus latispiculum. The sequence goes on from JASAND010011593.1 coordinate 20,330, forward strand.
ATTTGTAATCAACATGCATCTCATAGATACTACAGACTCACACCTAAATTTTTGAGCCCAGGCGAAAAATATTTTTTCCAAACTCCTGTCATGGTGGTGGATTAAAATCAAGGCGATCCGAAATCCGATATTTTGTGGATCCTATCCGATCCACGTCACTACCTCTGAGTGAATCCTGGAAGCACACTGAAAATTTATCGGTTGTATTGAACTTACAGTTTTTCATGGGACGCCATCTTTGCGCCATATAGGCCACAGAAACTATCTGCTTAGTGTGGTTTTGTTTCAGCTTCAAATAACGTAGTACTTACGTATAATGGGCATTCAAGGTTTAACGACGCTTATAGCCAATATGGAAGGCGTCTGTAAGACTACGACACTGCCAGAAATTGTTGCAGACTGGAGGAAGCGGCATCGCCATGCTTGCCCGGAAAAACCGTTTATAGCAATCGATGGCCATAATGTTATCAACTCTGTGTACGGTAATTTGGATAAACAGTGTGGTGGAGAATGGATACAATTTGTGGAGAAGTTAGTGATTAGTTACTGTGCACTCTAATAGTGATTATGTAGTTTTGGGAACTAAATGTAGGGGTTTTTTTATTGTTCACCTAATATTAGTTTTTGATGTTCTTTTCTGTGCCGTACCTGATTGTTATTTGGAATACGCACACTGGCGCCGTAAGTTTGGGGTCAACAAAACTAACTCAACCACGTTGCAGAATTAGTCCTGATTTATTCTGTTCAGTGTCATTCCAGTGTAAAGAGCTAAGTAAATGACTTTTGTTGTATTGTTGCTTTTAGTCTCAGGGAATTTACGGCAAGGCTGTACTCCTTGGGCGTGGAAATTCGATTTGTCTCTGTCTTGTCCACTCCTATGGGTAAGAGGGAAAAGTGGTCAAATAGACAAAGGGCGAATATGAGTGTGGCAAGGCGATTCTATGAGCAATTGAAGAACGGACAAATGCCTGGTAGGTGTACCTATGTTGTTGTTGGTGGTGTTCTTTTCCGGACCCGATCAGCTTGGATTTTGGAAAAGCTACGCGAGGGCACTTCGGCATCTACTGGCCCAGCAAACGTCTTAGCATTGGCAGGTCTAATAAGGCGTATATATATACAAGTAGGAAAAATGCTCCTTGCAGTCGCATGAAAAAGTTAATATGAGCTATTATGGCCAACATTTAAACATGCTAAGGACAAGATTTAAAATGTTTAATATGAGCCAACATCTAAATAAGTTGAGGACAAGATGTAAACGTCTAACATGAGCCGCTACGTTTCTCTTGGGCTCATATTGACGCTCACTTTGGTTACGCCTATGGTACGTGTCCTCTAAACAGACATTGTTAAACCTAGCCAGAAAAGACTGAATATTAGTAGTGGCGCATACGTTTTAAGCAAAAATCAGAATTGCCTGATTTTTCAACTTCGCTTCAAAACATTTGTTTGTTTTTCGACGTTGCTTCTAGATCTCACTATACGTATGTACATGTATATAAATTATTAACAAAAGCAACCAATATAAACCAGAATAAGGCAATAAAAATTAGACTGTCACAGACGATATATACGTACTTACCCAGTGAGATTTCATCCAGCCATGCCATCCTTGCATATGCAAACCATTCTAACCTTTTGACTATCTGAAGAAAGCCTTTGTATATACAAAATATATTAGCCATTTCATTTGCGTCAATATGAGCCCAAGAGAAACGTAGCGGCTCATGTTAGACGTTTACATCTTGTCCTCTACTTATTTAGATGTTGGCTCATATTAAACATTTTAAATCTTGTCCTTAGCATGTTTAAATGTTGGCCATAATAGCTCATATTAACTTTTTCATGCGACTGCAAGGAGCATTTTTCCTACTTGTCCTAATCCAATTTTTGGTAACGTAAGGTACGCAAGAGTATGCGTCCTATCTATTGAAACGAGTACAGTCGATTTATTGTATACGCCCCCAACCAAAACGCAAAAAAACGTTGTTTTGGGGGTTTGACCAGTGGTCAATAGGCCACCTAGACCGTAGTGACCAGTGGTCACTTCCGTCGGTTTCGACAACACGCCCATTGAAACGAGCGTAGTCGATTTAGTATATATGCCCCCAACCAAAACGCCGAAAAACGAAGTTTTAGGGGGTTTGACCAGTGGTCAATAGGCCACCTAGACCAGTGGTCACTTCCGTCGGTTTCGAAAATATGCCCATTGAAACGAGCATAGTCGATTTACACTATATGCCTCCAACCAAAACGCCGATAAACGCTGTTTTAGGGGGTTTGACCAGTGGTCAATAGGCCACCTAGACCGTAGTGACCAGTGGTCACTTCCGTCGGTTTCGACAATACGCCGATTGAAACGAGCATAGTCTATTTACTATATATGCCCCCAACCAAAACGCCGAAAAACGAAGTTTTAGGGGGTTTGACCAGTGGTCAATAGGCCACCTAGACCAGTGGTCACTTCCGTCGGTTTCGAAAATATGCCCACTGAAACGAGCATAGTCGATTTATTATATATGCCCCCAACCAAAACGCCGAAAATAGCTGTTTTTGGGGACTTTTCCCAACTTTGACCCTGGGCGAGGAACCACGGGCGCCATGCAGCATGAGGGTCACATCCGTCGGTTTCGGCGATATGCTCATCGTGTTCAGCGACCCCGATTTACTATATATAGGCACCACCAAAAGACCAAAAATAGCCTTTTTTAGGAACTTTTCCCAACTTTGACCCTGGGCGAGGAACCACGGGCGCCATGCAGCATGAGGGTCACATCCGTCGGTTTCGGCGATATGCTCATCGTGTTCAGCGACCCCGATTTACTATATTGGCACCACCAAAAGACCAAAAATAGCCTTTTTTAGGGACTTTTCCCAACTTTGACCCTGGGCGAGGAACCACGGGCGCCATGCAGCATGAGGGTCACATCCGTCGGTTTCGGCGATATGCTCATCGTGTTCAGCGACCCCGATTTACTATATATAGGCACCACCAAAAGACCAAAAATAGCCGTTTTTAGGGACTTTTCCCAACTTTGACCCTGGGCGAGGAACCACAGGCGCCATGCAGCATGAGGGTCACACCCGTCGGTTTCGGCGATATGCTCATCATGTTCAGCGACCCCGATTTACTATATATAGGCACCACCAAAAGACCAAAAATAGCCGTTTTTAGGGACTTTTCCCAACTTTGACCCTGGGCGAGGAACCACAGGCGCCATGCAGCATGAGGGTCACACCCGTCGGTTTCGGCGATATGCTCATCGTGTTCAGCGACCCCGATTTACTATATATAGGCACCACCAAAAGACCAAAAATAGCCGTTTTTAGGGACTTTTCCCAACTTTGACCCTGGGCGAGGAACCATGGGCGAATGATATATATATGTGTGTGTACATATACTCTTGCGAATATAAAACAGCTATGTTGTTATTGCTAGCTCTAAATGAAACAACACTCATGCGTGAGCGTGGCCGCAAGCCCAATAAAACCGGATCTATAGAGAGGCTTAATCTGGCTGCATTTTGCTAACTCAACGCTCTACCGATTGAGCCACGGAACGCATAGAATAAACCCCTTTCTTCATAATTTTACTTTGGCTAATCGATGTAGGTTGGTTTTTTATAGTTGTAATTTTCTTTAGGCAAAAATGTGCTAACCCTGTTACCATATTCTTTGCGAAATCTATCCAACGAAATTCTGCTAACGGAATGTTCTGCTGAAAATCTGCGAACAGAGGACTGCCTCATTGATGCCGATGAACACCTGTTGAAAATATGTGCTGGAAAATCTGCTTGTGTGGCTCTATTGAGCAGTGACAGTGATTATATGCTGCATCCTGATGTGCCTTTCTACTGTCTTGGACAGGGTCGAGCAGATCTGATTAAACGTCTGCAGGTATATGTAATAGTTAATGCTAACACTGTAGCCGGGGGGGGGGGAATGGGTGGAATTCCCCCCGAAATTGTATTGCCCCCCAGGAATTTTTTCCTGCTATGTGGTGTAAAACGTCTATTTTTCACGGACTTTGGACCTTCTTTATCTTCATTGAATGGATTCTAAGCCCCTATAAAATAGAGGTCTGTGCTGACTTTGGAGTAGGTTTATGCCAATTGCAAAAAATGCGAAGTGTCTAGAAGCGGGTCCATCTGTATTAAAATAACAAAAAGGATTACAGGTTTTAAATTAAGGTTATTACAGAAAACTGACGATTTTGTGTAATTTTTAAGAAACTACATATCACAAAACCTTACATATCTTTCTGCAGCTTCTAGTCAAAGTTAAGTGCTGGTATCGCTTTCTGTAAATTTTTCGTTGCAGGCTCTAATTTCTCGCATTTTAGGTAAAAAGATAAGAAATGCTTGGTTTTTGCCATTATTCTTTTAATATGTAGTCGATACGCCGGATCGGTTGTTATGGCTGCAAAGAGCGCACAGAAATGAACATAATTGCTTTTACAGTAATTGAGCTAGCGTTTTGTTTTGGATTTTCTGAAGCATTAAGACCTGTTCATCCAATTCCAAACATATTTCCCTCGGCCCACACGTCCTTCATATCATGGCACATAAAATGTTGGCCGACTCTACAGTTTTGAGAAATCGATATTCAAAGATTGGTGACCTATACTTAGCCGAAATGTTAAATAATTTTGCTAGTTTTTTTGCTAAATTCGCTAGTTTCGTAAACTCGTGTGAATGTACTCATTATAAGCGTGTTCATTCGCTTCCGTGAGAAAATGAAGACACGGATCCGATCAAATAGAAATCCCCCAGGTGCTCCTTCGCACCCGTTTGGTCAACGGTGCGAAATGATTCTGCCTTCTCCGGGGGCATGGCATCAGTCATGTCGAATCAACACATTCAGTCTTCTATCCTTAAATTATGCTAGCAAGCTGGTCAGCCCACCTCATTCTATTCTGTTATGCATGGTCTGACAAATGCGAAGACGGGTGCTGGACTTGTGGATACGGATGTGTCCTTATGGCCGATCGGTCGACGAGCCCCGCATTTACATCAACAACACAAACGATGCATAAAGCTCTTTCAAACTCCCAAAATTGCGAAAGTTATAACGTTTCAAAAACCACTTCACAAAGGGATACCACTTCCTTAAGGAAACCAGAAGGTAGTGGCATTTGATTCAGTTCGCATTTTTTAAACGAATACAGTTTAAGCTTGTCGCAAGACGGATTTGCTCTCGCCATACCTCAACGGAAGAGTTCTTGTAGAGATACTCATTGCTAGGCATGACTTATTTTCAGGTGTTTTTGCTGTGTTTAGGTATCAAAAATTGACATGAATTTGGTTTGCCAACAGCTGGGAGTCAGTCTTAATTTGTTGATTTTGGCCTGCTGTTTGAAAGGAACAGAGTATATTCCATCCCTGAAGCTGAAACGCTTCCATTCCCACCTATCCGGACCTGCTAAACTCAGTTCAGACGAGCTGTTTCTGGCCATTTGCAAATGGTTGACCGAAAAGTTTACCTGCCATCCTTCTGTGATAACGGAATCCGACTTGGAAGCCATTGAAGCAGAAGTGTTCTCGAAAGAATCTTCCTTGAAAGGTTTTCTGCATACATTAACATAGGGTCGGATGTTTGAGGGAGGGCTGGTGCTTGTCCCAAGAAATTACGAGGGTGCTCGTACCCTGGTCAGAAATTTTGAATAGGTCTTGTACCTTAAGCGTAAGTTTCAAACGTAGCTACATACGTAGTTACGTAGCGAGTTTTCTCAAACTTGACGTCATTTTACTCTTAAAATTTGAAGTGTTTTCAAAATTTGGAACAAAATCTTCAATTTTGGAAAACTTCAAACTTCCGGTCAGCCTAATTCCGGTCAAATTAAGTAAGTGAACTGAAAAATTTCGGTGTAAAAATTCCCCCTCCTTTTTTTCTTATCGTTGGGTCTTTTTCCCTTACACATTGTCCCCGAGTTTGGTTGTGTATAGCTTGTACAGACTGGTAGATGGCGCTTGACCCACCCTCCCGACTCCGCTAGCCTGTGGTTTTTGTTCTTGTCTTATTTAGAGGGAGACGAGTTTTGATTATTTAGTTTAATTCTTCTAGTTTAGGGTTACCCTTTACTCTTGGGACCTCTTCGCGCTTGAGTTAAAATAATAAAGTTAAAACCTTTAAACTCGTTTAACCCGCCAGTAGAGTTAAAGTGAACTATTTAGCTCATTTAACCCTGTGCACGACAGGAATTGAGTTCATTTTAACTATTTTAGCTCGTTTAGCTTTCTGCACAACAAGGCTCTAACACCCAGAAAAGATCGGAGAGGAGAAGAATTTTCTTATTCACCCCTGTCTTTAGGAGATTTAGAAATTTGAAGACTGTAATTACAGGGGTGGGGGAATTACAGGGTTTGCTATATGTGAAGTTGTCCGGGACATATAATTTATCATCTTTCCGTAGAAGGCCACCTTTTATCCTCAGTATTGTAAGGAAGAGAGGTTTTGGGGGGCACCTAGCCCACCCACCGACAAAGGTTGGTCGAACTGAGAGAGGAAACTGGCAGTCCCTTCCCGTATATCGGTTCCTGGATCTTTTTTTAATATTGGCTACGCATAGATCGGCATACCCACTACAGTAGCATAACGTTTGTAATTTTGCCATCAGAGAATTATGTTTTTGTAACATGATTGATTTGTGCCATTTTAGGTTGCCTATGGAAGGTTTATCAGTCCTTTGTGAGATCGGGTTTCCCTGATGTGGATGTAGAGAATCCTGTAAATTGGACTGCTTGTGATCCTCTGTTGGCCCAGGAAGTCATCCAGTCATCCTGGCCCACAAAGGATCTGTATAAGATCGTAAATGTGGTCTTCACTGAGCAGGTACACCTCTGATTTCGTGTGATTATTTCCAGGGTGGTAGTATCAACGCCCAAAAAATGATTAAAAAGGGCACGGTTTAAGTTGAAGTTGCAGTGAGTTGTCTGCCGTAGAAAACCGGAGTGTTAGCTCAAATGATGACTGCATTCGTGGAAGAGAGGGCCTCTTCTTCTACACAGACTTCTGTTGCCTTCCCACCGCAGAGCCGTGGCGGCTGAGTGTTGCTCGACTATGTATCCAACAGTCCGAAGTTCGAACTCCCGCTGCCTCGAGGCTTTCACAAATCCCATTGAGCAAGGAACTAAGCACATATCGGTTCGCCTTGGGCTCCAGCCAGCCAACCCAGCGGTCGATCCTTAACTGGTCGGTAAATGGGTACCACTGCAGTGGGAAGGTACCTAACAGAAGTCTGTCGTGTTCTGACAGGGCTGGTCCTTTTCCACAGATTTAGGCAACACTTGAGTTGTCATTCATGGCTTCGGGCTGCGAATCCGGAGACAACGGCTATAGCGTTATACCTATAATCTTCTGTAGGTTGCAGTTCTCTTCAGGGGCCACTTTACCTTTACCTCACCTTATCCCACTGCAGAGGTGGCATCCCCATTTACCGACCAGTTAAGGAAGGACGGGACAGCTCAGTTGCATAGAGTCGAAAAAGCTTCGCTGGAACATGAACCATTCCGCCATTCCAAGATTGAAAGTTCTCACAAGCACCTTAGACCGTTCGGCCATTTCCAACGCGTAGCTTTAACCCAGATTAAGGACTTAACTACGGTTTAAGCTTTGATATAACTGGCCCCTGGTTTGGTTGGAAATGTCAGTGGAGGTATGGCGTCGTCTTGCCAACTTGCGTATCATTCGCTCCGATGAGCTGTTTTGGTAGTGTAGTTAGCTAGGGGTTTTGACAGACCCACTTGTAATCTTTCTGGTGGAGTACTTCATTAGGTTATATATACATGTTGTTTCAGGCCTATCGCCTGGAAGATGTGGACAGCCCCACCCCTCCGATTTTGTTAGTATACCGCCCCGTTCGTCGGCGTATTCTGGGTTTCATTTCGACCAGTGATGGCGATTTATTTCAGCCTATTCAGCTGGTTGAATTTTGCGTTGCCAAAGGCGCTGCCCCGGCAGAGAATCAGCCAGAACGATTTGATCCTTTGCCGGTTCTGATGTTGGATACTGGTATGGATTTTGATTAGTTGAGAAATTGGTTGGCAATTGAAACCTTATTAGATGTGTTGCTTTCGCCTGTCTGTGGCATATCTACTGAACTATGTATAACGTTGACTCTTCATATCTTTATATTTTCTTCATCTTCATCTATTTAATGTCCAAAATCTGGAATTTGATTGGTGAAGCACAAAGCACATTTTCAAGTATGAAATAAACAGCACAAAGCAAAATCCTCTATACTTTTCCAAAAAAGCATGAACCGTAAAGCACAAAACACAAAGCACATGAACGCGGAACCGGCTTAATTTTGTGTTTTAGATAAAATCACCTTTCATGAGCTTCTTTCCAATCCCCCGGATTATTTGGATGCAAAATCTCGTCTGAAGATTTTGCTGGCAATCTGGGAACTGCATGAGGTCGATGCTGGAAAATTGCTTAAACTGAAGTTCTCTTTTCATTCCTCCAAGACTTCAGATACCATCCATCTTGCCGGTTGGGCGGTTTTACTGCGATTTCTCTGGAAGCAAGAAATCCTGGACCGCTCTGATCTGGACGCCCTAATTTTGACGACAGCCATAATCGCCAGCGAATCGAAATCTGTCTGGCAACGGGTTATTGGTGGTCACGGCAGATTCGGACGTCGTGAAGTACGTTTATAGCTTATTGTATTTACGTACGTATGTATAAATATGTTGTGTATGTTGTTGGAATATCAACTCAAGTTTGTCACTTTAGTGTTTGAGTCAACCTGTCAGTAAGCTTAACGGACCATCAGAGTTGTTAGTATGCGTCTGAGATGCAGCCTGTGCAAGTTAGAGCAGTTAAAGTTTGAGGGCACAGTACATCGCAATCGATTCAGTTCAAGAATAAAGCGTGACTGATGAACTACTCTCGGGTTATCCTGCAAATGCTTTAACAAGGAAATATCCCTCAACGGACAGTATTGATCTGCCGTATTGATAAATTTTATATTCGCTACCGTTATCCATCTACATACCCCATCAAGAGTTCACATGAAAATTTTCAAGTGTTGCCACTTAGAACTATCTGCGCCATAGTTTGACTCTAGTGTTTTGTCTTGTCTTTGAGAACATTGGGACAATAGTGTGTGAAAATGAGCGAAATTCGTGATTGTCTATTCTGACTCAACAGTCTGAGCAGTGCTGAGAATAAAATGGGGGTTATCCCAGGAAACGATAATTTTATTTTTCAATTCGCCACGTTTTAATTTGCAGCAGTTGTATCACCTACGAATAAACTTTCCGATACGCCGCTTAAAATTATACCAAATGGTTAAAAAGTTTTTGTACATACAAAAACTGCTAAGTCTTGACTGCGACCGCTCACCGAAAGTAGGATAACTTTACTCCAAAACCTAGGTTATCCCAGGTTGTCCATTTTTTAAAAAATTGCATAAAATGCTATTTTTCGCAGAGAAAACGAATGTTGTAAGTTTCTGAATGGCTGTTGCGCATTCGTAAGGTCATAAATTATCAAATCATGTCAATTAAGCGTAACAAATTGATAAATTGATTTTTTGTTTTTACGAATTATATAAATGTTTCCAAGACAATTTATAAACTACAGCCACTCAGGAACTTGCAACATTCCTTTTTTCTGCGAAAAACAGCAATTTATTCGATTTTTTTAAAAATTTGGACAACCTGGGATTTCCTAATTTTTTGAGTAAAGTCATCCTTCTTTCGGTTGGCGGACGCAGTCAAGACTTAGCAGTTTTTGTTTGTACAAAAATTTAAATTTTTTTAACCATTTGGTATAATTTTGAGCTGCGTACCGGAAAGTTTATTCGTATTTGATACAACTGCTGCAAATTAAAACGTGGCAAATTGAAAAATAAAATTATCGTTTCCTGGGATAACCCCCATTTTATTCTCAGCACTGCTCATGTTAGGTGAGCGGAGTCTAGAGGCCTGCATTACGGGCCGGGCCGAGCGGGCCGACGGCTAAAGTTCACGGGCCGGGCCGGGCCGCGGGCCGAAGCTCACGGGTCGGGCCGGGCCACGGGCCGTGTTTTCGGTCTGCTCCCATCATTTTTGCCAGATATTACTGAAGAAAAATAACTCACATGTTTAGCTTGAAAGAATTTTATGCTTTTTTTATCACGTATCTTACTTTTAGGAACTAATTTCAGTATTTTCATATCATAAGTGTTACTGTGTATTCTGTTTAAAATCAAACAGTCGATTCAATTGTTAAATAAATGCTGGATATCCTTCAAATTTTAACGTCACCTGTATAATCAGTATTCAGTATGCTTATGCTCATTTCTTGATTCGCGCAAAGGCCTAGCCAAAAAAATTATCATTTCAGATATTGTCCATCACAACCCTGTGGTTCAAAACATTCGGAACAAGCACTTCAAACTAATAAAATTCCACTTCAAACTGATAAAATTCTGAACAATCAATTTAAACTGGTAATTGCAAAAGTTGGTGCTCAAAATTAATGTCAAATCTCTCAATTCATTGATGCAATTTTTGCGGCTACAATACAGAAACTTCAAACTAAATTTCAATAAAAAATTTTGGAATTTTTTGAAATTTTGCACTTTCTGAAAAAATGAAAAATTTCGCGGGCCGGGCCGGGCGGGCCGAAACATTTGACGGGCCGGGCCGAGCTGGCCAAAACCTTTCACGGGCCGGGCCGGGCGTGCCGAGAAAAATTTTTCACTGGCCGGGCCGGGCCGGGCTGTAAAAATTCGGCCCGTGCAGGTCTCTAGAGCGGACCATTTCACGCTTCAAACGAATTTGACTTAGTATGTTTATGAATAATTCTAATCAAAATATCTGCTTTTCTTTGCAATTTCAGTAAATTGTAAAGTGTCACTCATGATGTACTCTTGTAGGGCTATCAGCTGACACAAAGTGAGCTACTAACTCAAAACTTGGTTCGCCAGGCGACTTTTGGCGAACCAATAAAAAGTCAATTTTTTAGTCGAACCATGCGTGTCTCAACGCTAAATATTTGTGATTCATGCATAGTTTTCTTTGCTCTTCCTGGATCAAACAGTTCCAGCACTGGATCAAAGACTGGGTTCGCTAAAGAGACGCACGTTCCCACATGTTTGTTTTTTCATCATTCATCATCCACTTTCTTCTTTCTTTCATATTCATATGATGTGGCGTATACTTCTCTTCCGATTTCCTAATAGGTACTAAGTCCGGTTTTATGATACTGCTGTAGTGCTTCCCCACGCAGAATAATTCCAGCACACATCAAGCTTTGAGTTTGCTTGCTTGCATTCTTATTCTGTTAACTTTTTCATGTTTTAGACAGCACTGCCGAATCCAAAACTTTGCAATGTTGCCACTTTTATCCTGGCTGGTTTGTGGACTATGGTGTTTTCTCTGCAAATCTGTGGAGAACCCATCCCGGTCAGAGACGTGAGGCCTTGGCGGCTTTTTGATGGACCTCTATTTCAGGCCATATTTAGATTGCAGCAAGACCATGCCGTAAATGTGGTGACTAGAAATTGGAATGTACGTAAAGAAGATTTAATTAGTATTTCTGCGTATATATAATGTAAGCAGGGTTTACTTTAGTGGGGCAGGTGACCCCCCACTTTTCTGGTTCTCACACTCCTTTTTTTTGGCTTCCCGCCCCCACTCGGCCCAACCCCCAATTGTTTGGCTTCCCGTCGCCACGCACCTTGAAGTTTCCCAGAAATTGCCAAATTGTGCCCAAATTGTAAAGATATTTGGAAATAATTTCAAGAATTTTCCGGCTTCAAAAGAATTATTTCGTCTATAAATGATGTCCTTTCTTGTGCTAACCTGAGTATTGAGCACTTTTTAGCTTAGTTATAACAGTAGACAAATTTCACTTAGTTTTTGGTGACGTAACTTTAGAGTCTAAAGTTTAGATCCTCCTCTTTTAGCTTTCCCCCTCTGACTTGTGGAGGCGGGTTACCACCTCCACTTGCCCACTCCAACTTTCTTCTCCCTAAAGTAAACTCAGACATGTTGTCTGTAAGTATTGTGCGGATATAACATTCCGATTTGGGAGGCTGGACTGTCTTGGGGACCGGTCCCATTACACGCCACCGGACAACTTTAATTTTAACACGAAAAGGACCCCCCTTCCCAACGGTCCACTGAAGGAGTGTCGATGGAAAACATGCTCGAGCTGTTATAGTCTCGTTCTAATGATCTGCACACAGAAGTGTGGACAAGCCTTCGGCAAGCTTCCTACATTCGGTGACGACAACCTTGTGTGAAGCAGGGTGGCTTGCATTGAATGTCCTTAAAGGGCCTCGCGACAGCTCACCGCTTAGCGGGCGGGAAGCAATACTTACTTACTTGCTTACTTAGCTAGTCCCAAGTATGTTGAAATGTAGCACTTATATTTTTTATGATAATTATCGGTAATATCGTCTCATCAACGTTAGCGAAAGATTACCCAAAAGTTATGCGAAATTAACAAGTTGACCTGTTTGCCATGTTTACCTCTTCAATTTTAGCTGTATTTCTACAACTGTTATCTTATTTATGCAATTTGACATGAACTGTAACTACGTAAATTGGCTGGTTCTACTGGGAGGAGGAGGTAGCTCGTAAGCAAACTTCCCCAGCAAAAGTCTCTCAAAAGTGAAAAGTGATTGCTTTATGTTGGCATTGCTGCAATATTTTCTTGTTTGTAATTTTTCCAGAATGAACATCTTATTCAAGAAATCTTCAGCGATCTGAGTGCCGCCGTTACTTCTGCCTAATGCTCTCCGAAGGATGGATCTTTTTATGAAGATTCATATCTTTATATAAAGTCTTGCTCAAACTTTGTGCTGTTGTAGTTTTAATTTGTATCATTTAATAGTAAAAAGCATTGTGTTTTACTTAACTACTTAGGTTAATCATTTAATAGTAAAAAGCCTTGTGTTTTACTTAACTGCTTAGGTTAGTTTTAATTTGTATCAGCCTATGTCTTATCTCTTCGGTCCCTAAAACATGGCTTAAGTTTATCTAAGCCTTTGATTCAGTTCCTAAGTCTTAGAATAAGCCTCAGTCTAGGGATTGTAACGGGAGTAGAGTGGAGATAAAATTAACTCTGACTCTTGTAGCTTCGTTAGGGTGGTGGCATCCTTTTGTGCAGTGATTTTGAAATACTATAACCATACATTAACATAGGGTCGGGTCCTGGGGGGGGGGGCTTGTCCCCAAAAAATTTTGAGGGGGCTTGTACCTTGAACAAAAATTTTCAGGGGGGCTTGTACCTCAAGAATAAATTTGTAAAATGTTTCAAAAAATTAACGCTAAATTTATTAAAATTTGCAAAAAATCTTCAATTTGTGAAAAAAATTTAAAATTTTGCCCGCTTTTCCCGAAAAATTAAACATTTTAGCCAAAAAGTTCCGGCGAAGCCGGAAATTTTTTGAAATTTTACTGTAAAAACTAATTTTTTCCGGCTATTTTTGGTTACCCCTTGGCCATTTTTTCGTTACCCCTTGTCCCCGACGGCGATAGGGCTTGTACCTTGTCCGGGTTGGGGGGGGGGGCTTGGACCCCCCCCAGACCCCCCCCGCGTTAACCTATGACTATAACTGTCAGTATATGGAGTTGGACGGATTTATACAGTCATTTTTAGTACATTCACCTCCATATGTGGAATTGGTAAAACAAGCATGTTTTTTAGAAGTACCGTTAGAATAAGCTTGCAAGATGCTCGAAATATTAAGCCCGAAATCTCGGGGGGGAGGGAGGGCTGCTCAGCATGTAAATATACAACGCTGACATTTTCTAAAAACGGGCGTTTTCGACAAATTAAATACTATAACTTGAGCTAAGAAAATCGTACAGCAATAATTGTTATATCATTATGTTGCGTAGAACGAGACCTTTTTAACGATATAAAAATTACATAGTTCGATTTTAGGTAATCTATTGCAAAACCAGCAATAAAGCATCCCTGCCACGAAAATTCAGGGAATTTCATCATTTCTTAGAAATGCCTTACGTTGTTGCTGATTTTGTGAGGGATTGCCTAAACCGAACTACATAATTTTTATATCGTTAAAGAGATCTCGTTCTACGCAACATAATGATATAAATCTCGTTCTACGCAACATAATGATATAAAAAATATTGCTGTACGATTTTCCTAGCTCAAGTTATAGTACTTAATTCGTCGAAAACACCCGTTATTAAAAAAATATCGGCGTTGTATGCTTACACGCTGAGAAGCCCCCCCGAGATTTCGGCCATAATGTTTCGAGCATCTTGCAAGTTTATTCTATTAGGAAGAGCTGAGTGTCTTACTCTTGGTATTATAAACTCTTGGTTGTACCTACCTACAAGTAGGAAGAGCTGAGTGTCTTACTCTTGGCATTATAAACACTTTGGTTGTACCTACCTACAATAGACCGTCAGTCTTTGACATCGATTTCTCAAAACTGCGTGATTTGGCCAAAACTTCTTTTTGTGCTATCGTAAGGATGACATGTGGGTCGAGGGACATTTTGTGGATTTTCATCAATGACTCTTAATGTTCCACAAAATCCTCCAAATTTACGGTTACACGAAATTTCCCAAATTAGCATTGGGTTAGGGTGGTTATTCACAATTATGAGCCTTAAAAAGAGTTAAAAATCTCGCAAATGGAGAGAGAACCTTTAGCCGAAACCAAGAAATACACTCCTCCGCAATAGTGCGAGATTGCATCCTGCCAGAAATATATATTTATATAGTTTTTGAGAAAGGGACGTTCGAAACAGTTTGAAAAATCGCAGTTCCAATGGTCATATACCCTATGTGTTTCTGAGATAATTTGCCAGGAACGTTTTAAATATTTTGTTAAAATATTTATTCAGTATGCAGAAATTGAGTTAATATATTCTGCAAATTTCATATTTTATTCAACTTTGAAAAATCATTGCTCTTGGTGATACATAGACTTGGTGGTGCAAATATAAAAAACCGAACCGGGCAAATTGTCCAAAGATATAGTGTGCAAAATATCTTTAATGTCTACACATTGATTGTGGAGCTAACTTCTGTCAAAAAATTTTGGTTGCTATCTGACAAAATCAGTTATTCGACCACAACTTTCGATAAATCCTGTGTACAGCTCTCTAGTAACCCAATTTCTACTCGTTTCGACGCTCTTTAATTTGACAATAGACTTTTCTATGTTTGTGGTCTACACTGGCACCAATTCGACAAAATCTGTTTCCAGCAAGATCGCATCAAAAACAACCAAATTTCGAACGAAAATACTTCAAAAATTCACTGCTCAAAAACGATAAAAGCTAGAGGCGTATGTATATATGTCTAAAAAGTTGTAGAGCACGTAATCAACTGACCATAATAACTGGGCAAAACTTGCAACGTATATACAGTTCCAGAGCCTAAAATTTATGTTTCTCACTGTACATGAAGTTTATGAAGCTGTATGCGTTTAATCTGTATGCATATTGTTAGCTTTCATCCAAAGCTCAAATCTATAATCTAGCTCTGTGGCTGCGTTTTCTGTTTTGGCTTTCTTCATTTTGTTTTTAGATTATGATTTATTATACTCTGTAATATTGGATAATATGCATGCATATATTAATATGCAGAACAGTTTGGTGCTTCAGTTTTAACTGCAGGACGATGGAGTTCCGTTGAGATAGAGACTCGGCGCATCCCTGTGATTTAGAAAATCATATAATTTTATAATTTATAGTTTAAAGTCGGATGGTTTGCCGTCATTAATTGTTAATTCGGTTCATATGAGTTTATAATCTAGAATTGCATAGGGAGTAGTTTCTGTTAGCGACCTGAATTTTCAGCGGCCCATGCTCAGTCCGACCCGATTCGTTAGAACAATTTTAGATTTCGGCCCGGTCCGACCCGGGCCCGCTCCAACTGAGTGAAGGTCTCCACTGCACGGCTCAATAACATAATAGATGCTGTTATCAGTAGGAAAATCATAAGATTTTGACAACTGCATTACCTATGACTACACCAATTTGGTTTGTAAACTTGATAACAGGTATTTCTTAACCTTGATTACTTTTTTCAATGACTGTTCTTTTAATGCTGCTGAGATAACTCTACCGCACTGTCAAAAATGTTATCAGCCAAATTGTAAGACGTATATGTGAATTGCATCACACAGTGGTGAGCTGATATAGGAAGATGCGTCTGTATTACATAAGATCCGATAATCTTGTGCTGATAAAGTGATTATTAAACCCACAACCATCGACGACAATATCAACTCTCTACAGATCAAACTAGCCAGGCAAGCCAAGCCAAGCCAAGCCAAGCTCAAGCTTCAATTAATAATCTTTTATTTTGTAGAATAGAAACGGGTTCACTAGTGTTTGCTTCAGGTTGCAAATGCTACCGGTTCCGGTTCCAAAAATCCTTCCGGTTCCGGTTTCGGTTCCACCGGTTCCAGTGTAACCGATCCGAACACTATCTCAGATTGTTAAAGAACACAGATTTCAGATATTTTGAATGCTTCAACTGTTTTCGTTAAGGATTAAAGGAGCTACAATCAAATATACTCGAATGACAACGCATTAAAGGTTGTTTTGACTTAAACCATTTTCTAGTTTCAGGTAACTGTGTATTTCTGTATTTCAATTATGGGCGTTGAAGGACTGACGACGTTTGTAGTCAAAATGGACGGCGTCTGCAGGACTAGAAGTCTGCCTGAAATTGTAAAAGATTGGAAGACGGCCCATCCTGGCAGTTCGACGAAGCCATTTATAGCAATTGACGGACATCATATTATGTCTTCTGTTTATCATGATTTGGATCGGCAATGTGGAGGCGAATGGATAGAGTTCACGGAAAAGTTAGCAAAAACTATGTAGTATATACTAACGTAGTTTTTTTCTGTTTTGCGTTTATATTTTGTGATTTCCGTTATGCTAAAGGTAATAGGTTGGAATACTATCGAAGTCAAGTCATGTGGTCAAGGTGGAAAGCATCTCTACAAGAGGATATTATAATTGTTTCAAAAACTGGTTAGAGACCACCAATAAAGAGCTACCTTGTACTCGGGATTCTTAATTCGTTTTGCTTGGGTGTTTAAAATTATGAAAGCTTGCAGTAGGCTGAACTACTTGCCTCGATGTCTTGCGTTGAGACTTAGTTGTT
>JASAND010011595.1:0-25910 GCA_030248195.1 Trissonchulus latispiculum
CATATTTTGTTGTCCAATTGGTATATTTTAACGAGTTTTTGAAACGAAGGTCGGATCTCTTACGGTTAGCGAGTAATTTCACCTCAAAGTTGATGTCAGTATGTGTTAAACATAGGAAACGGAAAAAGTGGTGATTTTTCCCGTGCGCCAGAGAAATCTCGCCAACGACAAAACGGATCACTTCAACGTCCATCTTATATCATAAATACGATCTAGAAGGGTGATTTGTAGGAAGCAGAATTTTAATTTAGGCCTTCAAAAATTTTTAATTAATTTTTTAAGTTTGCGAACAGCCAAATTTGACTGTTTTGCAACGATGGAATTGGGGGTCAGCAACTTTGATGAAATATTCTGAAAGCTGTAAGGCCTAATTAAAAATTCTACTTCCTACAAATCACAGCTTATAACCGGACAATTCGAACGCTACCAATCGATCCTGGTTAGCTCTGTCCGATTTCGAGATTTCTCTGGCGCAGAAATCTCAATTTTTAGCAAAATTTTGAAAATTCCCGTTTTTTGGCAAATAACATAGAGCTATGGCAACACAGACCTATAAAATGTTAGAGTGTCCGTTTGCTCACCATTATTGATGACTTTAGGTCAAGTTTGGGCACAAATGGTGCAGGATAGTGCACCCAGTTGGTCGCTGGGGTTAAATATGGGGGTCTGACAACCATAATCTCAAAAATAGTGATTTTTCGAATTTTTCGAAATATGTTAAATTTTATATCAATCGAAAGCTCTCATTGTCCTGAACATTTTTTCTTCTTGGACTATTGCCCGAAAATGCACCAAATTCAAGTTATCGGCCGTTAAATGATTTTCGTTTTCAAGGCTTTCCAGCGCCGGTGCTACTCCCTAAAATCACAAAATAAAGTAATAAAGAAAAGTTTTCCCATTAAAAGCTACACTAACTTCTTTGTTTGCATCAGATAACAAACATACAACCGAATGAAGCTCCATTCTCAAGGAAGTTCAGGTGTAAAGTGCCTTTATTTGCTGCGGCACCGCCGTTTTC
Organism: Trissonchulus latispiculum; assembly: GCA_030248195.1. Taxonomy (NCBI): domain Eukaryota; kingdom Metazoa; phylum Nematoda; class Enoplea; order Enoplida; family Ironidae; genus Trissonchulus; species Trissonchulus latispiculum. Next base: position 1,019 of record JASAND010011595.1, read on the forward strand.
ACTTGTTTTCAAATTGCATGCAATCAATAGCAGGTTACTCGTTAAGTACTGAACGAAACTACTCGAAATTGAAACTCGATATGCAGGACATATGTGACAAAATTTTGTGTGAAAATGAGCAAAATCCGTGCCCATAAAATTTTTCATGGTGGACCCCCCCCCCTTAAGGTGCTGGTTTCCTTTCGGGTATTTTTGACTCATACGGCTTTAATCCTTTACGCAAAGGGCTAAAACTTACGAAATAACCTATTTCCGTGTTCTTTAACATACTGGGACCAGTCCCGTATTTTTAGGCCAAAAGATAAGAAAGTTCTGGTTTTTGGCCTTACGCTCCCAGCAGGTTGACCAAACATGGGATTGGTTGTTATGGCTGGAAAGAGGACACGAAAATGAACATTTTTGCTTTTACAACCTTTGAGCTATCTCCAGTGGTTAAGTCAGTATAAGCAAAAAACTGTTTTTGGGGTCAAAAAATGGCCATTTACGACGAAATCAGTTTTTTCAAAATTACTGCCACATCTTAAGGACAAACTTGGCTTATTTATACTCAATCGATACAGCGTCTGATTGCGCATTTTATGAATGCCTATTAGCCGGAAGTTATTGTTTTAAGCTTGAGATATGACCAAAAAACCATTTTGGCAAAACTGCTATTATTTTGTTTCGAACATCGATTTCTCAAAAACTGCTCGACGGATTCCGGAGATGTTTGGCGGAATTAAAATTCGTACTTCTGCGGAGGGACGTTTTTCTTGGTTTGGACTAAAACGTATCGAGTAGCAAGAAAACTCCATGCGAAGTTGCGAAATTTCGTGCTACCGTACTGCTGGCCGATTTTCTCGACCGTTAAGACCTGCTGAGCCAAATCCAAAAAAACGTCCCTTGGCCCATATGTCCTTCATATAGTGGCACATAAAGAACTTTTGACTGATTCTTCAGTTTTGAGAAATCGATGTTCAAAAATGTTTTGTCTATATTCATCCTGTTAGATGTCAGCATGTCAGAAAATTTTCTGTTAATTTTTTGCTAATTTTGCCAGTTTTGTAAGCCCATGTGACTGTCCAGATAATAAGCTTTAGTACGATGTATAAAGCTCTTTCCAACTCTCAAAATTGCGTAAGTTATAGCGTTTCAAAAAATCACCATTAAAGCACTGCACAAAAGGATACCACCACCTTAGGGGCTACGAAGGGGTTGGCACGACATCGTCGGAGAGAGCTACTTCTTCCCCCCCCCAACGTTAGCCAACATATCAAAGTAAAAAAGTTTAGGGTGGGCAACAATATATCTCCACCTACACTGTTTTTGGCAGGACGCCAAAGTACAAATTTTGGTGGGAAAAATGGGATTTTTCAAAAAGGTTTTTTCAGCTCTGGTGGATTAACGGTTTGACCAATTCTGAAACTTTCAACCATAAATATTATCTGTTACTAGTGCTAAAATATTAAAAGTATTCCGGCTTTCGAGCGTTGCTTCCTTCTTCAGCTACGACAGCTCCAAGTTTGAAATTTGGCAAAAAATTGCGATGTGACTGTGCGCCGTTTTCGATCTAATAAAATTGACAGCCCCTAGCATACCCCAGCTTTTTACCAAATATTAGGCTCTAATAGGGACAAACTGTCTGTGAGTTTCGAGGGTTTTGGTTTTCTGGTTAGTGTGCTAGCAAACGTTTTGTTAAGAAATAACCCTTATTTTTAGGCCTGAAAAGCGCAGTAAAAATGGGGTTCAAAAGTTTTTTGTCTGCGATTTTGCCGAAAAGGTTCTTATAGGGGTTATTTGACCTGCTGAATCCGAATATGAAATCCGTTTTTCGATATGACGCTTCCTTAGTTCAGTATGCGCTTGCAACTGTCTTAGAGCTTTTTGGAGCAATCGCCATCCATGCTTCGAGAAATCAATCTAGCATTTCTAAACATTGAAGCGAGGTTTAGTGATCTAGCTTTCCGCACATCTTGGTACACTCACTGGCCTGTAACTAATACGCAACGTTTCAGCCGATTCTGCCACAGAACTTTGGAGTAATTGACTCACATCTTCGAAATGGCACCAAATAACAGTGACAATATCGATAATGTAATCCAGCACTGCGAACGCAGGGATTAACGAAATCACGTCATTTTTTACATAAGTTAAGATAGATACTTGGAGTATTAATTGGAGCAAAGTTGGGCTCCTTTGATAAACCACAGCTCATTAGATGTTAGTTAACCTCCACCCGTATAGACCTACAACACCCAATTTTTCGCACTTTTATTGTATCGCACAGAAAAATGGGGGGGGGCCCCCCCCCCCCCCCCCAGTAGAAGTAAGCCAGTTAAATGGTGCTGCGTGCTTTATATAATTATGACTTTGACGTCAAAACGTTGACAGCGGCACAGAAAACTAGCATTCGCGAAAATCGACATTTCGAAGCATAGCAACCGCTCAGTAAAAGGGTCTCACACAGAAAACCCTTATAGCCGTTGTTTTTGAGGTTGTCTGACACTTCTGGGAGTCCAACCTGATAACCAGTCTGGCCTGAACCGTCCGACGGTAAACGTGATTCCAGAAGTCAGTAGTAGACTACAGTTACCCAAAAACTAATGCCAGATTTGAATTCTGCGCACTAGAAAACCCCCTAGGACACTTGTGTAGGCACTTCTGACTGCCCAGTTGGTACCTGGAGGCAGGGGCGCACCCAGGATTTTGAGAAGGGGGGGGGGTCGAGCCGAAAAAATTTTTTGCTTTCGCCTGACACGTTTACGCGTGGGGGGGAGTGGCGGCGGCAAAGTTTTCAACAAAGAGTTCATTTTGGGAGCAGCAAAAATGGCGAGATTTAAGACTAGCCGCCAGTCGACTCGGGGGGTCTAGGACTCTGGGGGGCGGAGCCCCCCAGAAGTTGAGAAAATTTTTGAAATTTTGAAAAAAGCCGTAATGAAAATCTTTAAAAAGATTTCAATAAAAGTTGAGAAATTCTTTGACATATATAATGGCAAAATTTGTATTGGAAAGCTTGAAAAGATTTGAATAAAAAGCGGTGCCAGGCGCATTGTTAAAATTTTAATTTGTTAAAATCGAGATAGAATAGTCCCGCATGCGCGGAAATTCAGTAAAATGGAAATAGAAAAATAGAAAAGCGAAGCAGGCGCGAAAACTTGAGGTAAAAAGCGCCAGAGATGCCAAAACGTTGCAAAAGTTATTAAACATTAGCGCCGCAGGAGAGAAAAATTTTTAAATTTAGTTAGAAAGGCGCCGCAGGCCCGAAAAAGTTTGAAAATTCAGTTAGAAAAGCGCCACAGGGGAGAAAAATTGTAAAAATCGAGATAGAACAGCGCCGCAGGCGAGAAAAAATATAAAAATCGAGATAGAAAAGCGCCGCAGACGAGAAAAGTTCTAAAAATCGAGATAGAAAAGCGCCGCAAGCGCGAAAAATTTTCATAGTTTTTAATTTTATGCACTAAAAATAGCTCAATTTTTGCTTTCTCCCCAAAAATTCCCGTGGGGGGGTCGGAAGCCCCGAAACCCCCCCCCCCTGGGTGCGCCCATGCCTGGAGGGTCCGGCAGGGGTCACGTGACCGGGGGTCATATATATACCACCAACATGCGAAGTCCTAAGTTTTTCTGCCAAAACGGCTGGAAATAAGTTATAATCACTCACAAACACGAAAAAACAACATTTTATAGCCTTTAAAACGGCATTTTATAGCCACCAGACTTAATACAGACCCTGCCAGGGGCCATCAGTGACCACTAAGACTTCGGCGGGGTCAGTTGGCCGAGTTGGAACACTAGGTTGGTGGTTTTGGGTTCTAAATACGTTATTTAATGCGCTCTATCCAAAACTGATGAGAAAACATTGCTAGCTGCTCTCTGGGATCCGATCCGCCACTGAATTTTTTTGTTAACGAGTGATTTTTTGTGAAACCGTTAACAAAAAAATCACAAACTTTCGCATATATACTGCAACTTACTGGTAGGTCGTAGAGCAGCGAAACTGGGGTGGTTTAAAGCTTAGCCCAAGACCTATCCATGGGTCCTCAAAGTAATCGATTTGGTTTAGTTTTGCGAAAGTTCCAGCCAAAAAACCAAATTTTGCTTTTTTTAACCTTGCTATAAATGTGCAAAATTTCAGCAAATTTAATGATCCCTTGCGGTGTCTGCGATAAATTGAATTCGACTGTTATATTCACTTGACAGTGCATCTGCCGCGTCAGATCACCTTAAAGAGAGATAAAGACAAAATAGTGGTGGTAGTTGCTGGTTTTTTGCACACATATTTAGTGGTGGCTTGTGCGTAAATGTGCAAAATTTCAGCAAATTTAATTATCTCTTGCAATGTAAATTTGCTGCATACGTATATGTAACTTTGTTACGCTTATTATTAGTACGGCGAACAAATGTGTGTACAATTTTTGACCCTTTGTAAAAGATGATCCTTTGGAGTAAAACACAGAGACAGAAATGTATATATTTTTAGGAACTTCGGAATAGGACAAGAACTCGAGATACTAAACTCCGGAAAAATACGGAATTCCGTGTTTCATTTACGGAAAAACTAAAATTTTTAGTTTTTCGCTCAATTTTCGTTGCAATCAAAATTTTGTCACGACGATTGAACGTAGCAAGTCCCGCTGCACATTTTTGCTCTTTAACAAGTTTTGATTTAAAATTTTTCCAATACCCATACATAAGACGGGTATTATCCGAAAGTTCTTAACGACTTGAACAACCTTGGAATTAGACCAAACACCTTGAAAATGCTCAATTTTCGGAATGCGCCCACGCCCACGGAATTCACAAAGAACTTCCAAGCTAGAGATAATTCCGAGTTTTGTGAATTCCGCGAATTTGATGCATTTTTAGATATTGATTTGATTCTATTAAAACATTTGTTCAGCTCAACAAGAGCTTTAGATATATATCCTTATTGTGCGGCATTGGAGAAAATGTTCAAAATCCGGAAAATCCGATTTTCGCGAATTCCGGGGATTGAGTGCATGTTCTAAATACAAATGTTGTTCTAGCCGATTAGAGCTTTCGAATAATACGCGTGTTGTGGGTATTGGAGAAGATTTCAAAACCCCGAAATTACGGAAAATGGGTGCATTTGCATGAATGAGAGAAAAGCATATATAAATGTACGGCTGAACCATCTCGACGCTATCGTGGAAACAAAATTTTGATAGCGACAAAAATTTGGCGTGAAGTTAAGAATTTTAGGTTTTCCGTGAATGAAACCGGAATTCCGGATTTTTCCGAATTTTTGAAAACTCGAGTTCCTGACGACTGTAAAATATATATATATCATGGGGGAGCTCGGAGAGCCCCCCATAATATGAGCCAAAAAGGCACTTTGCGTGTTTTCAAAATGCTTAATTAGGCGTAACTAATTAGCGGTGAGGAATTAAGAGCTAATATTTACATTTTTGAGATCCCCAGGCCAAGAGCTTTCGAATGATACCAAACTTGCCCGGAAAAAATGAACTTTGAAAATTTTCATTTGTCAGACCTACTTTCTAGGTGGGGGTTTTTTTTCTCTGATGTTTCTCCTTTACGCTTTATGTCCCGTAACTCACCAAAGGATTTTTCACATGCCTTATGGGGGCGACCTTTACCTATTATTATCTTGTTGTCGAAACCATGAACCTGTTCACTATTGATTATTTTGGCCCAATTCGGCCCCTAGCGATTTTTACAGACTGTCAAACATGGGCTCACGAACATTCGGACTTAGAAAATTTTCGAGGGTCCCAACATAGAAAATTGTCAAAAAGTCGTCTAAAATGGCGTTTTTCGGCCATTTGGTGGTGCGCTTATATAGTAAATCGGGGTCGCTGAAAACGATGAGCATATCGCCGAAACCGACGAATGTGACCCTCGGGCTGCATGGCGCCTGTGGTTCCTCGCCCAGGGTCAAAGTTGGGAAAAGTCGCTAAAAACGGCTATTTTCGGCCTTTTTGTGGCAGCCATATATAGTAAATCGGGGTCGCTGATCACGATGGGCATGTTTGCTTCTCCGTGTGGTGCCGCTATTGCGTTGCACGGCGATGCGGCAGCCGCAGCGACGCTGCAGGTGCAGCACCGTGCAGCACGCCCTGTAACTTGAAATGGACAAGTTGAAACTGCCTGAAAGCTTGCCCTTATATAGTAAATCGGGATCGCTGAACACGATGAGAGTATCCTCGTCGCTGTGCGGTGCTGCTATCGTGCTGCGCTGCGGCGCTGCAGCCGCAGCACGCTCTGTAACTTGAAATAGACAATTTGAAACTGCCTGAAAGCTTGCCCTTATATAGTAAATCGGGGTCGCTGAACACGATGAGAGTATCCTCGTCGCTGTGCGGTGCTGCTATCGTGCTGCGCTGCGGCGCTGCAGCCGCAGCACCGTGCAGCACGCTCTGTAACTTGAAATAGACAAGTTGAAACTGCCTGAATGCTTGCCCTTATATAGTAAATCGGGGTCGCTGAACACGATGAGAGTATCCTCGTCGCTGTGCGGTGCTGCTATCGTGCTGCGCTGCGGCGCTGCAGCCGCAGCACGCTCTGTAACTTGAAATGGACAAGTTGAAACTGCCCGAAAGCTTGCCCTTATATAGTAAATCGGGGTCGCTGAACACGATGAGAGTATCCTCGTCGCTGTGCGGTGCTGCTATCGTGCTGCGCTGCGGCGCTGCAGCCGCAGCATGCTCTGTAACTTGAAATAGACAATTTGAAACTGCCTGAAAGCTTGCCCTTATATAGCAAATCGGGGTCGCTGAACACGATGAGAGTATCCTCGTCGCTGTGCGGTGCTGCTATCGTGCTGCGCTGCGGCGCTGCAGCCGCAGCACCGTGCAGCACGCTCTGTAACTTGAAATGGACAAGTTGAAACTGCCTGAAAGCTTGCCCTTATATAGTAAGTCGGGGTCGCTGAACACGATGAGAGTATCCTCGTCGCTGTGCGGTGCTGCTATCGTGCTGCGCTGCGGCGCTGCAGCCGCAGCACGCTCTGTAACTTGAAATAGACAATTTGAAACTGCCTGAAAGCTTGCCCTTATATAGCAAATCGGGGTCGCTGAACACGATGAGAGTATCCTCGTCGCTGTGCGGTGCTGCTATCGTGCTGCGCTGCGGCGCTGCAGCCGCAGCACGCTCTGTAACTTGAAATAGACAAGTTGGAACTGCCTGAAAGCTTGCCCTTATATAGTAAATCGGGGTCGCTGAACACGATGAGAGTATCCTCGTCGCTGTGCGGTGCTGCTATCGTGCTGCGCTGCGGCGCTGCAGCCGCAGCACGCTCTGTAACTTGAAATAGACAAGTTGAAACTGCCTGAAAGCTTGCCCTTATATAGTAAATCGGGGTCGCTGAACACGATGAGCATATTGTCGACGCCGTATCTCGTCTGGTTCAACTGGTTCAACCGTGAACCAGTTCCTGGTTCAAGTTGCTGGGGTAGCATTTAGTTTAACAGTATGCGTTAATGTTATGGTCAATAAACCATATTAACACATTACACATTCCCTCATTCCCAAAAATGAAATAGGACAAGTAGGAAAAATGCTCCTTGCAGTCGCATGAAAAATACAATATGAGCCAGAAGGACAGCATTCAATTCGGGAAAAGACAAGATTTAAAATGTATAATATGAGCCAGCATTTACTTATGTAAAGGACAAGATTTAAAAGTTTAATATGAGCAGCTCCCTTTCTCGGGCTCATATTGACGCCGCACGGACAGCCCGCAGGGAGTGCTTTCTCTCTATCTTCGTCGTGTTTTGCTCATATGATTCTGATAGAGCATTCAGTCAGACATATACTTTATTGAATACACCAGATCTGTGACAGAAGCTAATGGTATATGACAGCTAGCTAATGGTATATGCTGGCTACAATGACAAAAAGGACTTGCTGAAAAGTGCGTTGTGAAAAAATACCCCAGATTATGATTGCGTAAATATATAATACGTAATTACGTAAATAGTGTGATATTATCAATAGTCTAAGTAGCATGTTAAGTTACTCTGTGCAGGCTCCTGGGGGGGGGGCGGCTCTGAGCAATGTCTATTTTTACACTTACTCTAATTTTATACGTTGGCATCGATTAAGTTGCGTACACAACATCGTTCCCAAGGCGTCAATATGAGCCCGAGAAAGGGAGCTGCTCATATTAAACTTTTAAATCTTGTCCTTTACATAAGTAAATGCTGGCTCATATTATACATTTTAAATCTTGTCTTTTCCCGAATTGAATGCTGTCCTTCTGGCTCATATTGTATTTTTCATGCGACTGCAAGGAGCATTTTTCCTACTTGTATATATATATATATATATATAAAATATATATATACATTGTTGGTTTACTCCAAAGGATAATCTTCTATAAACGGTCAAAATTAGTAGACACATTTGTTCGCCGTACTTCGCCATTTTGTGTCACGGCTACAGGGCTCAAGGAACAAGCTAGAGAGATGCGGTTTGTTGCATAAGAAACTTTGGGATGGGTAGCGTGTCGTAACGTGGGCGATTTTCTATATTTGTTCCAACTCCACAGAAAATAGTTAAAAATAGGCCTAAATACCCTGTTTTGGGCCATTTAGTGGGACGCATATATATAAGAGTTATCAGGGTCGCTGAACACGATGAGCATAGTTGCAGCGCTGTGCGGTGCGGTGCTGCTATCGTGCTGTACTGTTATGCAGCTTTAGCATTATACCTGTAGACTTACTGTAAACGGCTAAACATATGAAACTTGGTGGTGAACGCTCTAGCTTACACCGTGCTGTACTTGCTGTCCCAAACACAGCTCCGCCGATAACAAGCTATTGGTTTGTCATAGGTCGCCGAAGTTCGGCATGTATATAGTTAGGACATGACAAACTATTATAGATACGTTTTGTATACTTATTACGATGTTACTATAGGGTTGCGCTGCAGTAGAGTTCTGCTGAAGTACAGCACGGCTTATATATAACTAGCAACAGATAAATAGCAATCGCCTAAAATTCTGCAGGCAAGTGCAGAGTAGCATTAGAAATCATGCCGTATATATATACAAGTAACAAAAATGCTCCGCACAAAAGGGGATAATATGTGTTGGGCCTATGTGTATCCTTTAAATTCCGGTTGAGAAAGGCATAAATCCGACACCGCAAAAGTTGCTCAGCTCACTTAGAGAAGAAAGAAAAGAACAGAAAGAAAATATCCCACATACTAGTATTCCTTTTGAAAGTTCCAGAAGACGGTATACAAGGCGAGGGAGGAACGGCAGGAGGAACATTCGCAGCCAGTTCATCCCCCGTATTAACCAAGGCCATAACGATAAACCATACCCAACGATATTTCACCAAAAGCATAGTGACCTCCGTAAAGAAATCAACCAACGAAAACCTGAATAAATAAATTAAAATATAAAATAAAAGTAAAACCATAACAAGTCAAAGGTGAAGACCCATCCCTACCCGTGTATAAAACAAAAAAAAACATAAGGTCATGCAAACTTATAAGTGAACCATTATTATGACATGGACATTCACACGTTATTAGGTGGCACATTTGCTGACCGCTCTGCCAGACTGATACTGATACTCGGTGGGCTTCATCAGTGGCGTACCGATGTAACAGTTGCAGCTTTTAAAGTTTTGGAAAAAATTCTAGAATATTATGAACGTCGTTTCTGCCCTGCGGTCCCATTCATCCGTGCGTTTTTTAGTAGTTGTGCTAAACATACACTTTACTACAAATATCCGACACGGAGCACATATATTTAACATCAAATTTTTGTTTTTTAATAGTTCTCATAATAGCATGTTTCACAAGATCTCCATCATACAATTTACTGATTGCTAAAGTTACCAGTTTTCTTGTTTTCACGACAAAATTTTCCAAAACGTTACATATTCTGCCATATCTATTAATTTCACCATTAATTACGTTATACAGACAACATCTACTAATATTACTCCTAGCATCTGGTAACATTAGAGTGTTAAATGCAAAGTTATCTCTTTTATCATATACAGCTGTAACAAATTTATTGTTAGTTATAGATATATTGATATCTAAAACGTCGGCATTGCTAGGATCTATATTAACTTTGTTTAGAGTAAGCGAGTTGGGGTACATGTTAACATAGTTTGAGTCCAATGTTTGGTCATCATTTACCGATGTTATGTCGTCAATATATCTATAAATATATTTTAGCTTAGAAACTGTTTCAAATTCACCTTTCTTAAGTTTGCTCATAACATAAGTAAATTCATAATTAAATAATACTAAGTTAGCAATAAATGGAGCGGCATTCGTCCCCATGGGTATTCCAATTATTTGTCGATAAATTAAATTTCCAACGCTAAAATATGAATTTTTTAATAACCATTCTAACATTTCCATAAATTTTGTTTGATCAACTACAATTCCTTTTCGAGAATAATTACCCCAGCACGCAGATTTTTCATGTAAAATCATTTTCCTCCCTTTCTTGCCAAACCCGAGGGATACTACCTTTTGCATGCTGGTTAGTATGTCGTCATGGCGTAGGTTAGTATATAATTGCCCGAAGTCATACGTTAAAACTGATTTACACTTTCCTCTTTTATTTAATTTAGCCAAATCATTAATTATGTCGTTGTTATTGTCTATAACCCAATACGGTTTGCAATATCGTCTATGTCTAGAAATAGCTTGACAGTACGTTTTAATAGAATTTTGAATAAGTTTTAATCCGTAACCAAGTCTAATAGAAAGTGATTTGGTACATGCAGTTTTAGCTGCAATTATAGTTCTAAAACTGATTGGATTTTTATGAAATTTAGGAATGATTTGCATAAAAGGAAGTTTAAGACCCCGACCACATATAATTCCAAATTCAGTTAGTTTAGATATCTGCTCCTTAATTATCGAATCAGCATTGTTAGAAACACGTTCATAAGTGTTGTTAGTAGAGTTAAATCCTATTTCTTCCAATAGCTTAGTAACATAGAAATGTTTACATATAATAGCGAAGTTCTGTGATGATTTATCTACCGTTGTAATTACGTATCTATCCTGAACTCGCTTAAGTATAGTTCTGTTAAGAGTAATGCTGTTATTAGTGTTAACTAAAGGTATATCTACATTTAACATAGAATTAAACCTCTTAGTTAATAAAACTTTCCAAGCCTGAAATTCATACGTTGCAAGATTATATTTTGCGCATAATCTATTGATAAATTCTTGTAATCCTTTTTTAAAAGAATTTCTAACATCGTTAAAATTAAGTCGGCTAGGCATTCTATGCTTTGCCCCAAATTTCATAAGATTTCTAAGATTCTCATCTTCAATAACATCTAAATCACCAGTTATTACATGGTTATGATACACGTCTTTGAATCGGCTATTAGCACAATCACATGCACTGTTAGTCAACAAATTAGAGTTAGTATTTAATTCCGACACTGTTTGTTTATAATTACAAATTAATTGAGACAGGGTACGTCCATAAGTAAACGTAGTTAATGGTCTGCTCAACGAAATATCCAGCCCTGTTGGCCAGTGACTTAATATTTCTTTTTCTTTGAAAAGTTTGTTAAAATTTATTTTATCGAATAATTTATTGCAAAATTCAAATCTAATAAAATTATTCCTTCTCGGCTTATTTGATTGAGTTTCTATCAAATTTAATTTGAACTTACAAAAATCATGCATAATTTCCATAGCGTTAGAGGACTGATTTTCCTCTGAATGTATAAGTAATTTGAATAGTGATTTTTTATCCAGAATATGTAAATTCTTTAACAGATTTGCCCTCGTTTCCAAAGGTGCGTTCATGAAATTACTATTAATTTGATCGCAGTATTCTTCCGGATTAACATTTTTGTCTCGTCGTTTTCTAGGATTTCGGTGTCCGCGTTTGCGACTGAATCTTTCAAGTTTATTAAAATTACAAAAAACAGGTTTATCAAAATGTTCCCCATGGAGTTTTTCGTTTAAACCATAGGGAAATTTTGTGCGAAGCTGTTTAATCCAAAACGTTTCACGTTCCAATCTTAATCGAGTTTTTTCCGTTTCAGATAAGTTATCCTTAATTTTTTCAATTACCTTAACTTTAATTTTCCCACAATTTTCATTGGCAAAATGATCCTTAAGAAATTTGCAATTAGAATGACTGTTATTGAATATGGCTCTCCTATGCTGGCCAAATCTAACGTGAAGAGGGCGTTTAGTCTCTCCAACATATTGTACACCGCATCTATCACAAGTGATCAGATATACAACATTGGCAGAACAACAATTTAGCGTATCCAATCCTGTATCGTTAAAGATAGTATACTGTTTAACATTATAGGCGTTGCCAAAGACAGAACCCTCGTCGACGAATTCACAAGTTAAGCATCTCTTTTTGCCGCATTTGTTGAATTGACTAGTAGGAAGAGAAACCCGTGTCCTCAGCTTCCCAAGCTAAGGGGGTGAGAAGAAGTGGGTGAGGCATTAAAAGTACTAGCTCAAATACAGAAAAATATATCTCCATAGCGTGGCTCCTAAGGATTATAACCCGATCTATGGAGTGCCAGAAAGGTAGGGAGTGTATGTCATGTTGCAGTATATCGTTAAGAGTACAATCCAATGTAAGAGTCAGGACCCGAAGTAATAAAAATAAAATGCCAGAATACTGCTAACTTCGTGGCGATATATAGGAGGTTAAATTACTACTGACTCTAATAAAAATGATAAGAAACTTTAGAAGAAAACACGTCGACCAGAATTGTTAATAATGGTTTAATTACAAACAACAGCAATCAACCAGAAAAAGCGAAACATTCCGATAATCTAAAGTCCAAATTGGCGCATGGAAGTTCAAACATTGCCATCCATAATAAACAAATCCAATCACTTTTTTAGAAGTTATATACTAATTTATAGTGAAATGCGGCGTATTTTAAATATATATATGTGTATATATATATAGTTTCTAAATGTCGAACTTCGATACTTTGGTTACATCTAAACTTTATGGTTTAAATTTATGCCCAACCAATTCCACAATATCATCAGGCAAACTATATACTGTATAGCTATCATTACCCAAAATGATTTCAGGATCATCACAGTTCTCATTTATCTTAACCTCCTCCCTTTTGAACTTTTTGGTGGAAGTAACCATTTTGGCCACCTTATGAAGGTAGACCAACATCTGCTGTTTAGTTTTTTCAAAATGCCGTAACAAAGAAAGTGGTTTCTTACCCTCCTTCACCCGTTCTTTATTAAGACCTTTTAATTTATAACAATTCTGTAACACTGTCCCGACCCACCATGGTCGGACAAAACTAACAATTACCGGTTTTGGATCCAAACCAGAAGGGATACGGTGAACAATCCGCAAATCGAACGGTTTTAGGTTGTGAGTACCCGAAAGAATATGAGTGTTAATGAAAGTCATGACGAATTGCGTCAACGTTTCCCTGGTTTCAGGCTCGCCATTCTTATTTTTGATAGGATCTAGTCCGTGAATTAGGAGGTTAGCAGCTTTACTATTATTTTCATTACGGCGGACTCTGAGTTCAACTTGTTTCACCCGATTCTCCAGTCTCTGGTGGCGTTTTTTCATCTTGTCGAATTCCTTGCTGACCGCCTCCGCAAAATCTCCAGTATACTCTTGAATTCTAGCTGCTTTTGCCCCAGTGCCTGAGGTACCAGCGGCCTCATCAGACACTGATGAATCTGAATTTGAACGTTCATTCTGTTTACGTTTGCCCAAGTCTAAACAAAATAAGCATTATACAGTACTGTTTCATTGTCATCATTTTAGTCGAATAATAGCACAGCCCATGTGTGACTTTTGCGGTTCTATTACTCACACCTCTTAGAGGTGAAAGCTGAATAAAACCAAAGATAATACATTTCGTATATTCAATTTGAAACGCTAACAATAAGCGGACTCTAAATAGAAGATACAATAAAATGAAAAAATAAGGTGGAGCTACGTCCCCCTTGCTCGTTGTCTTAATATAGTAATTTCTATACAAGAAGTCTAGTAAAATTTATGGTTTTCCGATAGAACAAACCAGAGTACTGTTAAGATGTGAGAAACAACGCCAAAATAAAAGAATGAGTAATCCGGCGAATGCCCATACCAAGAAAGTAAGGAGCGAGACAGCTCTCAGCCACCCTGACCCTTGGTAAAACTTAGAGAAGAAAGAAAAGAACAGAAAGAAAATATCCCACATACTAGTATTCCTTTTGAAAGTTCCAGAAGACGGTATACAGGGCTTTCATTTGATACCAAAATTGATTACTTTTGAAAAATTTTACTTTTGACCCAAAATCGCCTAAGTCCCCACCCCACCCCACCACAGCACTCTACAGCCACTTTGGGTCCGCAGTTCTATGACAAAAGTTGCTCAGCTCACTCAGGGCTTTCATTTGATACCAAATTTGACCACTTTTGAGAAACTTTATTTTCGACCATTTGACCCTCCCACCCGACTGACCCTTCAAACGGCAAAGTAGAACCAGCCCAGCAAAATAGGTACGTCGGACGGGAAAACGAATACCGGGAATGAGCTGGGCACACCAGAAAACCCCTATAGACAAAGTTTTGAGAGGCCAGGTAGAGCTAACTATGGACCTCCAGGAAGCGGTTTCCGACTTGACCCTCCCGACGGCAAAGTAGAACCAGCCCAGCAAAATAGGAACGTCGGACGGGAAAACGGATACCGGGAATGAGCTGGGCACACCAGAAAACCCCTATAGGAAAAGTTTTGAGAGGCCATTTAGAGCCTACTATGGACCTCCAGGAAGCGGTTTCCGACTTGACCCTCCCGACGGCAAAGTGGAACCAGCCCAGCAAGATGGGTGGGTCTGACGGTAGAACTGACTGCGGGAATCGATTCTCCGTGCCAGAAAACCACTGTAATGGAAGATTTGAGCTTTCAAAGTTAAATAGATAGCGAGAAATTTCGATTTTTCCTTGTTCGAATTTTCGAAATCTTTGACGGGCCACTGTGGTCGCTAGGGAAGTGGTAGAGAATCGCAACCTGGACCGTTAGTTAGTTCAATCTATGTAATTTCAGAATATAAAAGGGAATGCGCTCCAGCTCGTAACGTTCGACCTGAGCGACGACCACAAAAATGGTCACTTTTCGCTATGAGCCGACTTTGCGGCGCCACTGCGGCGCTGTGGCGCAGCGCGGCGCAAAAAAGTTGTGATTCTTAAATTCTTTAGAAGGTACTACTAGACCCCATAGCCCTTTAGGTTGGCCCACCGCTGCAGATCACGTGAAAGCGGCGAACATTATCTACAATACAACCATCAAATAGGCCTTACATAGGCGTAGATAAGGGGGGGGGCCGGGCGGGCGCCCCCCCCGAAGCCCCTTTGCCCCCCTCAAAATTTTGTCAGCGAAAAATTTTTAAGGTCGCGCGCAGAGCTTATCATATTGCGCCGTTTTTTTCAGTAGTCTGAAATACAGGTTTTAACCTTTAATTTCGCGAAAAAATCGCTAGCTCTGAACCAAACTAGAAAACAGTTCTGAATAAGCAAAATCTGAAAAAGCTTTAATAATTAAGCCGTTTCTGGTAAAAATCTGAGAAAATTTCTTAAGTTTACTAATTAAGAATTAAAGCTTCAGCAGCCGTTTTTGGTGACAAACTGAAAAACTAAATTTTATTTTCAAAAATATCGTAAGTTACGATTATTGTGGGTCACGGTAAAAAATTGCTAAATTTCGGGGGGGGAGGGGTTCGGTCCGCGGACCCCCCCCCCCGACTTGGCAAAGATCCGCCCACCCCGAAGCAAAGACCTATCTACGCCACTGTATTATGTAGGGGCGCGATAGCGCCCCTACATAATATGGGTATAAAGGCGTCTGCGCGGCCCCCTGGAGACAGTGTTGGCCTGGTGCCAGCTAATTAGAGGGCCGGGAGGGGTAAAAATGTTACCATCGTAAAGTACTCGAGCAGTACTACAAGTATCACCATACTTTTGGTTAAAATTCCGAACTTCGAAATTTTGCACTAGGCGGGAGTTACCGTGCGTTTGTTTTTTTTTTCTCGGTTAATAACGCTTTTCGGAAGTGCTTATGTCAGCGCAGTGTTGGAACGATATGGGCATTTTGGTCCTATACTACTATGATATGTTGGTAGGCAGGGTCCTCCCATGCAACCTTTTTTTGGTCATTTTGGCACCTGGCCAATTTTGGCTCTGTGCCAAGGCCCCAAAGTCGGACTTTCGCTATTTTGGCACTTCGGTTGTGATCAACTTTTTTTCACAGGTTAGCAGCTAGATCGGTTTGGTTTGTTTTATTTGAATATTTCGGACTATGCGCGGAATGTAACGAGGGGGATTTTTTAATTTCGCTCTGGAGCTTTCAGGAGATGGGCCCAAACTTTGCATTTTTTCACCTGTTTTGACGAAAAGTTTCTAAGTCCCACTTTTACTAGAAATTGCCTAAAAGTCACTAAAAATGGCGTTTTTCGGCCTTGGGGTGGTACCCATATATAGTAAATCGTCGCTGAAAACGATGAGCATACTGCTGAGGTCGGTGGATGTGACCCCTGAATTGCTAAAAAAAATTTAAAAAATAAATTAAAAAATTGCTAAATTTCGGGGGGGGGGGAGGGGTTCGGTCCGCGGACCCCCCCCCCCCCCCGACTTGGCAAAGATCCGCCCACCCCGAAGCAAAGACCTATCTACGCCACTGTATTATGTAGGGGCGCGATAGCGCCCCTACATAATATGGGTATAAAGGCGTCTGCGAGGCCCCCTGGAGACAGTGTTGGCCTGGTGCCAGCTAATTAGAGGGCCGGGAGGGGTAAAAATGTTACCAAGTGGTCCCACCGACGTGGGTGGGTGCCCCACCCACTGTGGGTCCGGTGTGGGTCAAAAATGAAAGTCTTTAAAAGTGGTCAAGTTTGGTATCAAATGAAAGCCCTTGGCGAGGCGATCAACTTTTGTCAAGATGCCACCCACAAAAAGTGGCCCCCACCGACCTGTGGGTGGGTGCCCCGCCCACTGTGGGTCCGTGTGGGTCAAAAATGAAAGTCTTCAAAAGTGGTCAAGTTTGGTATCAAATGAAAGCCCTTGGCGAGGCGATCAACTTTTGTCATTATGCCACCCACAAAAAGTGGCCCCACCGACCTGTGGGTGGGTGCCCCACCCACTGTGGGTCCGGTGTGGGTCAAAAATGAAAGTCTTTAAAAGTGGTCAAGTTTGGTATCAAATGAAAGCCCTTGGCGAGGCGATCAACTTTTATCATTATGCCACCCACAAAAAGTGGCCCCACCGACCTGTGGGTAGGTGCCCCGCCCACTGTGGGTCCGGTGTGGATCAAAAATGAAAGTCTTCAAAAGTGGTCAAGTTTGGAATCAAATGAAAGCCCTTGGCGAGGCGATCAACTTTTGTCATTATGCCACCCACAAAAAGTGGCCCCACCCACAGTGGGTCCGGTGTGGGTCAAAAATGAAAATCTTCAAAGTGGTCAAGTTTGGAATCAAATGAAAGCCCTTGGCGAGGCGATCAACTTTTGTCATTATGCCACCCACAAAAAGTGATCCCACCGACCTGTGGGTGGGTGCCCCACCCACAGTGGGTCTGGTGTGGGTCAAAATTAAAGTCTTCAAATGTGGTCATGTTTGGTATCAAATGAAAGCCCATTTGCTCACATTTGACCTGCCTATTGCATTGTTCAAGCTCCTTATCTGCGTTAGCTCACTGCTGGAAAGGGAACCTTTAAAATGACAGAAGGACAAGTAATAAAAATGCTCCTCCGGAGCATGAAAAAGTAATATGGGTAGTGGTGAGGTTGTAAAATCAAGAGAGGACTAGTCTTAAAAATGCTTAATATGGGGCTAGGTTCAAAAAAAGAAGAGGACTAGGTTGTGGGCGAATTAATATGGGCACAGCTTCGCCGAGCAACCCATATTCGCGGGCTTTCACGCTTCGCCATGGCGATTGCCACATACAAAGCAATTAATGTCAGTCAATAATTACAATTCCAGCGGTTATATATACGTAAACTATATAGTATATAATTTGGTTGTGCTGGACTACGACAAGAAACGAGAAAAAAACCAAGGCTATGATTGTAACGCTAACGGTTGAATAGAAATAGAAGATCGTCGGAGAGTGTCCTGATCCTGAAGTTATTGTTGAAATATATACTTTTCTTATATAAGTGGTTAAAACGCTCAGTAGATAAATATTAAGAGTTTATCGAAAGAAACGTTTGCTTCCACTAAAACTCGTTTATCATAGTCGTATATTATTTACGTACCGTAACTAAATCAGAACACTGGTACGTATAAAAATATATAACTTTTTCAGTCCGCGAATATGGGTTGCTCGGCGAAGCTGTGCCCATATTAATTCGCCCACAACCTACTCCTCTTCTTTTTTTGAACCTAGCCCCATATTAAGCATTTTTAAGACTAGTCCTCTCTTGATTTTACAACCTCACCACTACCCATATTACTTTTTCATGCTCCGGAGGAGCATTTTTATTACTTGTATATATATAATGTCTCCTTCTTTGGCAGTGACGTTTGCGTCCGGTTGCCTGACAGCAGAGTGCTGCTGAAGTATATACATATAAACAAACTACAGATAACTTTCTGCAACTTTCTAAAATATTCTTAGATGTAGCGAATGAGGGTTTTTTGCCAAAATCGAGGAAAAGGGAGAAATGGGTGCTTTTCAAGCTTCTTTGGTTTATGGCACGGTTGACTATTAATTTATCTATGTTGAGGGAATTTTATAATTTCTTTCATACACTTCAACATTTTGCTTAAGTTTTACTGAGAACCTTAAAAATGAAATAGGACAAGAATAAAAATTTTCCGATGGAGCATGAAAAATGCAATATTGGTGACATTAGGTTTTAAGCGGACCTAGGACTAGGTTTTAAAACGTTAATGTGGGAGGGGCAGGTTGTAAATGACAAAAGGACTCGGTTGAAAACGCACTAATATGGACAGCTTCGCTGAACAACCCATATTCGCGGACACTCATGCTCCACTCCGCATTTTACTTTTATCGGCATAAGTTCTAAATTTGTCAGCTTTCCAAGCATGCTGATTTTGGAATACATTAAGCTTACTTCCGTTTTATTCTGCGCTACTAGCGTAGAATTTGTGACATCAATTTTTACTATGTTGTATTAAGTTAATGCGTATTATCTTAGCTAATTATTAAGTATATATATTACGAGCGCAACTACATACGTACATAGTTGCAGACGCAGAGTTGTGCTCACAAATTGGTAAACTGTTAGTGAAGACCTGCTGTTGGAATCAGTTTGGGCGGTTTCCGCGAATACATATTGGTTGTTCAGCGAAGCTGGTCCACATTTGTGCGCTTTTAACCTAGTCCACTTGCCATTTACAACGTGCCCCTTCCACATTAACGTTTTAAAACCTAGTCCTATGTCCGCTTAAAACCTAATGTCACCCATATTGCATTTTTCATGCTTCATCAGAGCATTTTTATTCTTGTTTGAACAACGATTTTAATGATATTGATATTGATAATTGATAAAATTGATAATTAAATTCGGCTAAGGCCAGCGAAAAAGAAAATCAAAATGTTTTCTTGACACGACGGGGCGGGCTATGTTAAAATTTCTAAGAGCCCTTTCGCTTGAGAGTTAAAAGGGTTGAGTTTCAGTTGAAAATTTTAATCGTTTTACCAGGAGGAGGTAAAATTAACTGTTTAAATCCTTTAACCCTGTGCGTGAAAAGGATTGTGTTAATTTTAACTCATTTGACTCGCTTGTCGAATAGCCTCTATGTTTAATGCTTAGTGCTTGCTTGGATAAAAAATCCAGCCCAACGGTGATGATTTGACTAATGACTAAGTTTATAAAGCGTCAATGGGGTTTTGAATAACTTTACATAATTTATATACGTACATACAGGGCATTTTTAGAGATTTTTCCCTGGGGAAGAATATTTTTCTAAAATTAGTCCAAATTGGCATTTTGTAGCGTATTATGAATGGAGAGGCGGAAAAATTAGACAAAACTGGCTGGATTTAGGCTAAAAATACACATTTTTAGGTAAAAATCTCCGGGGATGTCGGAAAATATTTGAAAATATCCCAATTTTGGGGGGAGCTTAGTTTTTGGGTCCCCCTTTAAAAAATACCCTGTACATCATAGTGATTAATTGTGATGGTTTGGACAAATAAACTCTTCATGCCTTTCTTTTTCAGCTTTGACTTCTGTACTGGTCATGAAAGTGAAAGTCCCGTGGAGAATCTGGGACAGGTTTTGTTTGGTGAACGAATCAGACCTTCACCATATGAAGTAAGTATGCCATGCCTAATTCTAGAAGTCATTACGTATGTATTTCATTCGTTTTTGAAAAATCAAAAATCTAAATATTTTAACTCTTTTTCGTTTCAGTTGAAACATGTAGGTATATAGTTGTTCTTGTAATTGTCATCATCATCACGTCATTTGCCCAGTATCGAAATCCAGGACAGCCAAAGTGGTTTCCCAAAGGACAGGGCTGGTCAAGACCAGAATTTCAGCTAGACCGAGACTTTGACTAGGCAAGGTACCGAAACAGAGACTGGCCAAGTCTCGGGTTTTGTGCGAGACTGATACTAGCAAGTTTAGGCTCAAACGTAGTTTCCTAGACAGTTAAACCTTAAACAGTTTTAAGGCTTCTCCTTATTAAGGACTTTAATCATACACATACGATTTTCACAGCTCGTTAGTTAGTTTTCATAAGAGTGATTTGAAAGTTTCGCTGAAATTTTAAGTTTTCAAAACAATTTCCGTCTCGGTCTTCTTGTAGCAGTCGGGCCCAGACAGAGAAGTAGGTTAGTTTCGCCATTTTTGCGGCCATCTCTGCCTTTTCTCGTGTTCACAGTTTTGTAGGTCTTATGGTACTTAGAACAAGACCACAGTTGTTGCAAGCCCTGGCGTACTGTCCCCAATAGGCGACCTCTCCTTGGAGGAGCCCCCTCCTATTAAATGCCCCATAAATCCCGACCTGTTCCAAACACAAAAATAACCTAATTTTACCAGTTTAACCCCTTTTTTGAAAGCCTATTTTCCCGACTCCTCCAGATTTTCAATGTAATTTTCGCTATTTTCAATTAAAACCCCGCAACATCTGTTATTTTATTTTAGCGATTTCTGTCTGTTTTTGCACAAAAAAGCGTACAAATTCGCAAACTTTCTAAAATATGTCACCCATGTTTGTGTGAGCCCTCTTTTCGACAATTCATTAATGTTCTGATAAATTCTGTGTCAAAAATGTCCCGAATACTGGCATTTTTTAGGGTTTTGAAAGTGGGGGGCTTCCGAAAAGTGGGGGGGCGAGCCAAAGTTAAAATATACCGAAATTTTTAGCGGAAGACTAGGATTTTTAAGGTAAAAACGCAAAAACATCGCAGTTTTTAAGCTTAAAATGAGCTTATAAGTCCATAAATTAGCTAAAAATTGAGAAAATGTTTGAAAATTTGACCTCAAAAACCTAATTTTTTGACACTTTTGGGCGACCCCCAAAAAAGTGGGTGGGGGCTTGCCGGAAAGTGGGGGGGGGCTCCGAAAAGTGGAGCGGGAACCGAAAGTGGGGCCCCCCGCCTCCGCCCCCCCCCCCGCTAAAAAATGCCAGGAATACGTATCTTTCCGTTTTGTTTCGATAATATATACTTCGAAAACACCAAATCCAATTTCATAAGACTTACTATACCTCCACCTACTATGCCTCTTGGAAAATGTTGTAAATGGTTTAAAATCACAGGAAAGGAGTTCCAAAAGCTTTGCTTACGACGTTGTAAACAGTCAAAACAGGTGGAATGTGTTTCCTTTTTCACCCCATTGAGAACAATAAAAAAACAGAAAAAATTCGGTCGTCTGCTCCTTGACCATCCCTGTGTGTGCGTATATATATATATATATATATATATATATATATATATATATATATATATATATATATATATATATATATATATATATATATATGTATATATATAAATTATAATTATATATATATATAAATTATAAATTATAAATATATATATAAAGGTTGGGATGACAAAATGGAAACTTTTTGCCATTTTAATGGCAAAAACTTTTTAAATAATAATTGGCGCGATTATTTACTTTTTCCAAGAAATTAATGTCCAATGTGCTGTTTTTGGGCAAAAATAAATTTTTCACCCCCCGTTGCGTGTTACCTTGGACCCCCGCTTTTCAAAATCCTGGGTGCTGGCCTGATATATATGATTTAATTTTTCAGATTACCTTCAACAAGAATGAGACATGTAAATTGTTGTGCCAAAAATCCTACAAGAAAGGTGACAAGGATGATTTGGCCAAAATTCACCAACTTCAGCAAGGAATGTTCAAGAACTATCAGCACCATTGGTAAGAAGAATGATAAGAAATACCAGGATTGAGCGCTTTTCGAGTTGATCTTGAGTGTCCTATAAGTTTGAAATTGTTTTTCTCATAGTGCAAAGGCTAGTCTGCTGTGGTCTGACTGCAGAAAGCGAGGTGGGGGCGGTTGAACCGGCTGTTCCGGCCATTTTATTTTTCTGGTGATCTGCCTAAAAAACCGAAAATGGAATGCTAAAAAAACTTGTGTTGGTAAGTTTCATCAAATTTCATCTTGATTTGTGCCGTCAGAACAATAAGCGCCCAAAAGGAATCACCACCTTAAGAAGAACCTTAAAAATCTAAAACTGGGAAATTTCCACGAATGCCCTCTCTTCGAATTTTGGGCATTGGCGGAAATTAAAGAAAGATTAAAACTTTAAAATTCATTCAGTTTTGGAAACTGTTAATCCCCCGTTTAGAGCTAGCAAGAAATGCCTAGGTAGGGTTGGGCGAGACCAAAATTTCACCGAGACAGAGAACGAGACCGAGACTAGCAATTGTAGCTTAAATTTAGTTTCTTTGGGTTTTTGAGGATTAGGCTCAGTATTAGTGACTTAAACACGTAAACATACAGTTTCCGCACCTCGTTCGTTAGTTTTCGTAACACTGATTTAAATTTGATGTTTTCACAAACTTTTTGGTTTCGGTCCGGGGGAGACCGAGACAAGTCTCGGCTTTTGGGAGAGACCGAGACCCTTTAGTTTATAAGAATATGACAAACGCCACGTTCTTAGTTATTATCCTTGCGTGACACGATCTGCATGATAGCGGCTGGCTGACCCCCTCATATTGCTAGGCTTTTTCTAGGTGAAAAAAGTGGCGATGGGGAGAGCCCCCCCCACTAGTGGGGAATCTACAGTGGTCTAAAATCGCTAAAAATGCAGTAAAAATAGCCTGTTTTCTATATATACTGCTATAACTATGCTTAAAAGTGCTCAAAAATTGAGTTTGAGTACCTAAATAGGCGATTTTTGAGCAAAAAATTCCGGCGAAAATTTTTGAAAATTTTGACCAAAACTCCTTAAACTTTGGCATTTTCTGGGCACCTTATAGTGAGTGGGGGGAAGCCCAAAAAAGTGGGGGGGACCCAAAAAGTGGGGGGGCGTAAAAGCCCAGTATTGGAAACTTCTCATCAAAGAAATTCGCACCAAGAGTGCATAATTGCACTATATATAAGAAGAAGAGTAAGCCACTAGAGGGCTCCTCTTCTTGGCATTGCGTAACGGTGCTCCGACCACAATACGCGAATGTTCCCCCGTTTGGTGGGGGGGGGGGGGGGTAGCACTCGTCGACAAAAACGCCACCCCCCCCCCCTGCGTTTGGTGGGGGGGGTAGCAGAAAAGAGGTCCCCGTTTGGTGGGGGGGGGGGGGTAGAGCAGAAGATTATGGTTGTTTTTGTTCTATTTGAAAAAGGGTCCCCGTTTGGTGGGGGGCATGCAAAAGGGGGGTCCCCATTTGGTGGGGGGGTCGCCAACAGCCAATCAGATTCAGCCAATCTTAGTCTGACTTGGCGACCCCCCCCCCCCAACGGGGACCCCCGTCTGCCTACCCCCCCCCCCACCAAACGGGGACCGCTTTTGCATACCCCCCCCACCAAACAGGGACCCCTCGCATACCCCCCCACCAAACGTGGAGGGAGTATGCTTTTCGACCCCCCCCCTCCCAACAAACGGGGGAACATTCGCGTATTGTGGTCGGAGCATCGATATACACCGCCACAGAAGTCCTCTAGTGGCTTACTCTTCTCTTATATATAGTGCAATTATGCACTCTTGTTCGCACGCTATGCTTTAATTCAAAGTCTTGAAAACAACTACTCAGTCTAGCTTAAGCGCACAAGCGTAGCATGCGAGTTTCTTTGAAGAGAAATTAGTTGTCCAGAAGAGAAATTAGTGGGTAGGCAGAAGAGGGACCCTGTTTGGGGGGGGGGTCGCCTAGTCAGGCTAAGACTGAATGAATCTGATTGGCTGTTGTGGACCCGTTTTGCATTCCCACCACCACCGCCACACGGTGCCCTTTTCTGCTACCCTCCCCACCAAACAGGAATCAGCCCTATATATAGTGACTCACTCTTCTTACATTGTAGTGCAATATGCACCCTTGGTTATGTATTCATGTCTGCCCCTGCTTTTGTTTTCTGCAGTAAACCAGAGCTGAAGTTAAAAATGTTTCTAGGAACAAAGCTGCTTTTTGTATATACATATATATATCCATAGGATAACGTGGGGGGGGGAATGGGGGGGGTGCAGCCCTCCCAGACCGACAAAAAACGGGAAGACCCCCTCAGCGAAAAGGAAAAAAGGCAGACCCTCTCGTCCAAAAAGGAAAAAGGGGTAGGCCCCTCCGCAAGTTTCACAGAAAATTGGAATTTGTTAGCAAATTTTAGCAATTTTTCAAAAATTTCTAAAAATTGCCATTTTTTGCTAATTTATGGTCAAAAACATTAAAAATTCGGAATTTTTGTTAATTTCGGGGCATACCCCCTTAAAATTTTGGATTTTTTCAGGGGTAGACCCCTTGCCGAGGTCGGGGTAGACCCCCCCAGAATCGGACCCCGTGTTAATGTATGT
>JASAND010011596.1:0-15025 GCA_030248195.1 Trissonchulus latispiculum
CAAATGGCATGGGAAAGAGTAATAGCAAACTGAAAACAGAAGACTTGAAAACATTAGCAAAGCAAACCTATTGTAAGTCAACTTGTATACGTATATGTGCATATATACGTACTCACTTGCCTCGCGTAGCGAGTTTGGCTATTTTCAGCAAGAATTTCACTACTTTGTCTGATAAAAACGGCTTTTGGATTGGAATATTCGTTTTAGAAGTTCAGGACAATTAGAAAAATGTTGTAACTTTTCGCTTGACACATTTGTGTGTCTCTCTATTGCTGCTTGCTCAATTCTGTTTTCTCTACCTCTTTAATTATAAATGTGTTCCAGCTTAATTTTTGTTTGTTTTAGTCACTGAAAAAGAAATCAAGCAGTGGTATGTATATAGCATACGTATATATATGTATAATGGTCTTTAGTGTTGCACTGTAGTAAAGCTTTTCAGAGCCAGAGGAGGGTCTCCTTTAAACTAGGGGTTTTGGTGTTTCTGTAAGCTCTCCAATACTCGAGCTGTTTTTTTTAATTTTTCAAGAGATTTTTCAAAGTTTGACTTGGTTAAGGAAATGTGTTTCGAAAAATTTGTTTTTTAAATCAACGTTTCCTGCATAAAGCGAATTTGTCGCTTGAAATTAATGGCATTCTTGTACTGGCTGGCACCGTTTTGTAATGGAAAGCAGAGTTTGACCAACTTGAGTGGACTTCTTGTGGGCGGAACCGGAACCTTCCAGGAAGAAATGCAGCTTATATTATACAGTATATATTTTATGCATTAACCCTTTAATTCTTCGCAATTTTCATGAAAAATCCTTTTATGGTGAAATTTTAGAAAACCATGTAGAAAACTAATGCGTGGATTAAGTGTTTCTACATAGATTGTCGCGCTACAGTACTTTTGAAAATTTCGATATGTACAATAACATTAAACATAGCTACGCAAACACTTTGTTTTTGTCTCCGGAATAATGGTTGACCGTATATCCCTACATCACTAGCCTTTCGGAAACTTTTTTGCATTATACCGGCCTAACATAATAGCGTATATAGCAGGCCAGAGTGGTGCCCAAGTTCAATACAAATCACCATAACAGCTCACCAGGGGGCATTGCTCTGGAGATGGATCCCAACACCTTCCGACGCAGAATTCACCGCCACCTTCTCAACAACTGATCAGCCATGGCTGTATTGTTGTTGTTGTTCTTGTTCCTGGATCATCTGGTTGGTAACCAATACGATGGGGCGGGCTAGAGGGGAAACGATACACTTTTGGGGGGACGGTGGGCGCTACGGCCTAGACTCGCCCCGGAGACATACTACTTTATGTTGCTGGAAGTAGTGTAAACGATAATGTGCTTTGTTGCAGGTACAAAGGCTTTGTCAGAGACTGCCCCAGTGGAATGCTCACAGAATCGGTACGTTACCACGTTCCTAATTTTATGCTTCCTGACCAGTGCGCGGCAGAGGATATATACCAGGGTTTTCTTTTTCAAAATCGGACCTGTGTAAATCTTGTGTAAATTTAAATTTCAGTGTGTATTTTTGTTTGAAGCTGTGTAAAATCTAAAAGTGTTGTTTTTGAGATATAATACGAAATAAAATAAATTTAAGCGTTATTTTATTGCAACAATGTTATTTTCGGATCATTCAATCAAAAGTTCTGGCAACTGCACTTGTGTAACGTCCGTGGGGGACACGTCCGTGTAACGCAGAAGAACCCACGCGGGGTCTGGGGGGGGCGGAGTCCCCCAGACGCTGAGGAAATTTTGTAAATTGTAATAAAATTCGCAATGGAAAAGTCTAAAAAGATTATATAATCCATTAAATGCCAAAACTAGGATTGGACAAATTCTAATTTCTGAAAAAACTTCGCCTACTGAAACCATTTCTTTAATTTTCCAACTTTTTGGAATAATTTTTCACAAACATTCTGGTTACGTACTAAAAGGTTCGAAGCTTTAATTGCTGCAGGGGAATTTTCCATAATATGGACAGAAAACACCCATTCTGAGCCCCCCCAGAAGTTGAGAAATTTTTTAAAATTATCGGCAAAAACGCATTGAACAGTTGCATTCTTTTAGCTTTCGTTTTGAATATATACCTATTGTGCTAGACAGCAACAATTTTTGTGGCTCAGACTGCTTTTTATAATAAAAGATATATATATATGTACAAGACACTGGCGGATCCAGGATGTCGTGAGGGGGGCGGTAAAATGTTCCCAGCGGGGGGTCTGGGGGTGGAGCCTCCCAGAAGTTGAAGAAATATTTTGTTTTTGCAATAAAATCGGTCTTCGGATCTTTAATTCTTTTCATAAACTCTTAAAAAAATTCTTAAAAATTCTGGACATTTTTAGGCAAAAGTGGTAATTTTCTCCGAAAAATCGGATGCATTTCAAGCTTTTTCTTCATAAATGCAATAAATATGTGGTTAAAATGTAGGAAATTCGCGCCGAAGGCGAGAAATTTTGTTTTTTTGCCCTCTTTCCTCTTTCTCTCCTTAATTTTTCCTGCCTTCGAATCGCGACGGGGGGGGCGCCCCACGCCATCCCTGTGTCCGCCCCTGGTTCAAGAAACGATATTGAATCGTATGTACTAGCTATATTACTATACTATCTTACAAATATTTGCACGCTGTACGTGAATAAATTATACGCAACCGGATAAGCAGATGTATTTGCAGAAGCAACCTATAATTATGTCGTAATGCAGAAAACCATGGTAAATGATTGGAAAGCGGCGGGGGTCTGGGGGCGGCAGCCCCCAGCTAAAAGCTAGAGCTATTTTAAATATGAAAGGCTTGAAAACTATTTTTTCAGAGCACTTTTTGCAAAAATTTTCGAAAATGTGGCTGTGTATTTTGGTGTGTAAATTAGTTTTTCACTGTGTAAATTTATTTATTTTGTGTAAATACACAGTATTTTACACAAAAAGAAAACCCTGATATATACTTTTAAATATCCGAATATCCTCCAATTCAAACTTAGTTCAAGAAATGTTTTCGCCATAAAATATAAAATTCCAATTTGCTTTTACTTTCTGGATTATTCTGGATTCTGTTCTGGATTACCATTATCAAACTAAACTACTGTCCAAATTTAAAAACATGTTCAGAAAATGTTTGCGTGATAGTTTTAAATTTTCGATTTTTTCTGAAAAATTCCTGTTTTTCCTTACTTTCTTGAATATAAACGGATATCCGGATATTTTTCAAATAGGATATTGTCTGGATATACGGACATAGTTCCCATCACTTTATTCGTGACTACTTTCCATTCTTAAATGTTATTGGTACATTATGTGTATACCTGGTGGTTAGCAAACCCCTAACTTTTTTGTCAAACTGGGAAGCTTATATTTGTGGAGATTCGCATCTTTCAAAGCCATGTATATGCAGGATTCTAGATTAACTTTGATTTTCTATATTTTAAATGTGTTTGTTTAGGGATTCCAAAAGATTTATAAACAATTTTTTCCAAATGGCGATCCCAGTGATTTTGCCTCATTTGTCTTCAAGGTGTTCGATGAAAACAATGTAAGTGTTGTATATATATATATACATAATTTTTACATCTTGTGTAAGCACTTAATACTTTCGTGTCTATGGGTTTTGAGAATTCTTGGACTATGCCGCCTGGAGAAAACATGACCAGCCGTGGTGCCGGCTCCGGGATCCGATAAGTCCAATTTGCCCTGTCAAAGCAGCATGACATCTGTTATTTGTAAAGGTGGTCATGCTGCTTTGTCCTACTTCTAAGTGATAAGCAAGATGAACAAAAAACCATAATGGTTAATACTGACATATCACCTGGTTAAATCGGTTTCATGTTTTCGTAGCGACATGTGGTAGAATGGGACAGTCTTAAACTTTTATTAAAAAGTCTTGATCTTAAAAATTTTATGTAGGTCTAGCATGTAATGGTGCATGGCATAAGTTTGGATTTTCTTATCACTTTGAAATCGTAGTGATTTCCTAAATCCTACACAGACGTCGCCTCTCGGCGATAATACTGTGATAGCAAAACGGAAAACGATCTTATCTACGTGGCTGGCTGCAGAAACTTTACTCAGTTTGACCTTTATGGTTAACTTTACAGTTACTTTACTTTACAGTTACTTAACTTTACTTTATTTTACTCATGAAACGTTTATATACTGTCGCCTAGCAGTTTCCATGTCACGTAGACTGGAACGTTTATATAGACTATTGTGAATATTTTCCATAATTTATTTATATAAGCAATGCGAATTATTTTTTCTGTAATGTAGCCTAAGGGAAATTAAATGGTTTGTATTGTGATTTATATATATTTTGTTAATTGATTGTACCTTTGTGTTTATTAAAAATTATTAATTTAGAAGCTTGCTGTTATATACGTATAAACTACATACATTTTTAAATATGGAAACACCGGATTGTTTTTATGTGCAAAGACAAACAGCCTTGTTTCCTTGTCATAAATTACTCATTAGACAAATCGAAGAACCTTTAGCTTCTGAGCTCCCTGATAAATGCTGGCGAATTTTTCAAAAGGCTTGACATCCCATGAACTAGGGGAAAGTTTATACGTACACTTAGCTTTGTTCTTGAAGCGTCTGCATTTTATATATACATAATATATTATATATACATACATATTAAGGTTGAGTGTCCTTTCATGCTGTGTGATTAATTTACTTTGAGCCCACTATCTATTGATTTAAGTATGCTTATAACGGCTGAAGAGATGCCTTAATAGTGCGTATACGATGCTGAATGGAATGGAAATGAGGGGGGGGACAGACGAAAGGACGACGGGTTGACTTTTCCCGCTGCCTCTCGCAGATTCTCAACACGAGACTTAGGAACTCCTGAAGGAACCTCTTTCTCAGGACAGGATCATTATCTAAGCTGATGTTACGTACGTTTTTAGCTAGATCACATCAGCATAGCACGCTATATATAATACTCTTGAGTGGTTTATTTTGCAATGAACGTTTAGCTATTATATTATATAAATCTACCTTTTTAGCTGAGCTGCATAAACGCAGGAGTACTATGCTTATATGTACAAGATAGACGTAGTGTATGGCCTTGTGTGTTCGTTGATAAGGAAGAGTTGCATCGGGGTCGGTTCCAACAGCAGTCGGTGTATATATTTATGGGATTTGGACCAAACGGGGTCGGATTCATAATATTATTTTGGGGGAGAGACAGCCTGCCTAGGTAACAGTTTTATGCATTGCTTCTTGCGAAATGGGATTTATGTTTGAACTATATACTTGGCGTATATATAAATGTACGAATATTAGAACAGAGTTTTAGATTTACTCATCTATTTATGTGTACGTACACCACAACAAGAGTGGGCGAAATTTCCCAGTCGGCGATTTCATAAACAAGGGGTCCTGAAATTGCCTCCGTAAGAAAATTAGTTACAAGGGTAAGAAATTTGCCCTAAACAATAGTTTTTACTGCAAAAATTGCCATTTGGTAAGAACAGCCCATCGCAACAACTCACCATACCTACCTGGTAAGAACTGCCCAAAAACGTAGTTTTTGCTAAAGACGTTTTTGTGTCCGCGAAATACGCCTTTGCTAAGACTGCGCTGGACTTGATGAGGTGGAGACTCCCCATGTGGATTCGCCCCGCCGGCCGTCACAGAAGAAGACGACGAAGAAGTCTAAAGATTGCTTGCTCACATACAAAGGTTATACATGTGTTCTCTGCAATTTGCGCAGGCGTTCTGGCTTACTTCTACTGGGGGGGCATTCGGAAGGTCCCCCCATTCGAGGTAAATTCATAATTTCCGAATAACCCTAAATATTACCAAATTTTACCATTTTCATCCTAAATTTTCAAAAAGTTTTCCAGCTTTGTCTGATTCTTAACGAAATTTTCGCTATTTTAGCTTAAAAACACCTAAAAATATGCTTTCTCCCTTTTTCATTGAGTCCCCCCCATCGTTGGGGAAGGGGGGGGGGCTTTTTCGAGCCCCCATATCGCCCCCATAAATTTTGGTCTAGAAGTAAGTCAGGCGTTGCACGTCCTCTTGGCAACGTCTTCTATACTTTTACGGCAGAATCTTTTCAAGGAAGTCGGTGAAACTCTTAACTTGGTGACCTTGTCCGAGTACATGACCCGAACTTATCTAGCGGTTCGGTCCCATCACTCAAGTATTGTTTCTATAGCTTACTACGTACTGTGTTTTGCACAGCTACATCGTTTCGGAAAATGTTAATCGGAACAGAAAGTATTAAAGCATTTTACGCTGATATTACTTGTCCGCTTTTTTATGTGTGTGTGCGATATACAGACGTTTACATGGTTTAGCCAGATCTGCTATATGTATTTTGTCAGAAACCTAAAGTCTGGCTAATTTGCTCGTATTATTGCCAATTACAGCTATGAAATTACCACTTTACCTCCTGCTTATCAGTTCAACAAGGAAAAAGAAGGCACACTTTTATGGCATATATACATAATAGGGTTTTAGAAATTTCCATGGGCTCCATGTTTTTTGGGCTGAGTAGTTCTGGTACTGCTGAACCAAAAATTATCTCGTGGAGGATCTCATAACGAATGTACGTATATGCATACTCACCAACCGGTATGTACATAGGTAATTAGCAACATTACACAAATTTTATATATTTTGAAAAATTCCACGTTTTGTAGGTAATTAGCAACATTACACAAATTTTATATATTTTGAAAAATTCCACGTTTTGCTTGTATTTAGCTGCAGTGTCTGAATGAAGGTTCTATAATAATTCTTCCGATGCGCATATTGTATTCGCTTCACATTTCAACGTATCCACATTTTATACATTGCGTATTATTGTGTTGCCCACCTTTCCAAAGGAAAAAGGGCAAGCATTTATATCGTCTGTTTATTATTATTAGCAGATGGGTGTCCCCCCCATTCAACTCGAGATTGGGAAGGGGTACAGGGGTGGTTGATACCTCATCTTGAAGGGCTTAACTTGGAGGTTTGCATGCGTGGTGGGTGACCCCGTACGACTCAGGGTAAAAGTACTCTATACGCTGATGC
The DNA here is from genome assembly GCA_030248195.1 of Trissonchulus latispiculum. Classification (NCBI taxonomy): domain Eukaryota; kingdom Metazoa; phylum Nematoda; class Enoplea; order Enoplida; family Ironidae; genus Trissonchulus; species Trissonchulus latispiculum. The sequence goes on from JASAND010011596.1 coordinate 7,023, forward strand.
TGCAAACCCAAAAATGAAAAATTGTCCAAATGGCCTACTTTTGGTATCATTCAATAGCTCTTGATGAGAAATGAAAAAGTTGTAATATAACCTAGGTCTGAAAATGCACTCATTTTGAGTTACGAGGCCAAAAATGGTCAAAAATGGCCAAACACGTCCAAAACGGCCATTTGAAGGGATTTTCCGTTTATATCTCAAGGTACAGTCAACTAGCTTATCTGAAATTTTGCATGTATGGTGGCACCCAATGTGGGAAGACCCTCCAAACACCTGAGTACCATAGTGCTGCGCTATTTACAATTACTCGATACGGTGATGCTGCAAATGGTCAAACTTAAAAGTGACGGAAACCCCCAATATGGGTATCATTCGAAAGCTATCGTTACGTAGATAAAAAGTTGTAATAAGGCCAAAGCGTCAAAGTGTAGCAGAAATGAGTTACGGGCAGACATGTGCAGGAGGGAAAGTTCTGGGGGGGGGGGGTGAAGGGCGGCCGCAGGCCGCCGAAAAACCGGATTTTTCCGGTTTTTACCGGAAAAATCCGGATTCTAGGGGGGTGAGGGACCCCTCTGGGGGGGGGGTGAGCTCAGGTCTGGGGGGGTGAACCCCCCAAACCCCCCCAAGCACATGTATGGTTACGGGGCCACAAAAATGCCAAAAATGTCCAAAATTGGAAAAAATGGGTCGAAATTGAAAGTTTTTGGATCGACCTCGCACCGGTATCAATTGAAAGGTGTCAACGAGTTAATAAAAGGTTGTAATAGAAACAACACTTGAAAATGCACGGAAATTGTGTTTAACCCGGTGTTTGCTATAAAAGTACTCGATATGCGTTGATGCAGCAAAATGGGTCTAAAACGAAAAATTGTTGGCTGTAGTGACCAGTGGTCACTTCCGTCGGTTTCGGCAATATGCCCATTGAAACGAGCGTAGTGGATTTACTATATATGCCCCAACCAAAACGCCGCAAAACGCTGTTTTAAGGGGTTTGACCATTTGTCAATAGGTCCCATAGACCGTAGTGACCACAGGTCACTTCCCTCAATTTCGGCAATATGCCCACTGAAACGAGCGTAGTCGATTTACTATATATGCCCCCGACCAAAATGCCGAAAAACGCAGTTTTAGGCCGTTTGACCAGTGGTCAATAGGCCCCATAGGCTGTAGTGACCAGTGGTCATTTCCGTCGGTTTCGGCGATATGCCCATTGAAACGAGCGTAGTCGATTTACTATATATGCCCCCGACCAAAACGCCGAAAAACGCTGTTTAGAGGAGTTTTCCCAACTTTGACCCTGGGCGAGGAACCACGGGAGCCATGCTGACCAGTGGTCACTTCGGGCGGTATCGGCAGTATGCTCATCGTTTTCAGCGACCCCGATTTACTATATATGGGGATCACCCCGAGGCCGAAAAACGCCATTTTTAGTGACTTTTAGAGCATTTCTAGTAAAAGTGGGACTCAGAAGAAACTTTTCGCCCAAACAGGCCAAAAAATGCAAAGTTTGGGCCCATCTCCTGAAAGCTAGGGAGCAAAATTAAAAAACCCCCCTCGACCTCTCCTCTCCAAAGACCAAAGACCTCTCCAGCTTCTACCCAGTTCAGGAAAAGTGTGACCAAAATTTGCGAAAAATAGCGAAAGTCCGACTTTGAGACCTTGGCACAGAGCCAAAATTGGCCAGGTGCCAAAATGACCAAAAAAGGTAGCATGGGGGGATCCTGTCTACCAACATATAATAGTAGTATGGTGCCAAAATGCCCACATCGTTCCAACCACTAGCGTAGCCAGAAAAAAATTTCGGGGGGGGCAAGCCAAACTTTTTCTGACTTAAGGGGGGGGTCCATTTTTGGGTCATTTTTTACTTTCTCCGATCTCGCTGATTTTCACATATTTTATTGTCCAAATCGTATAAACGAGTTTTTAAAATTACAGTCGTAAGTCTGTGGAGTAATTTCACCTTAAAGGAAATTTTAAAAAGTTGTCATTTTTCGCGTTCGCCAAAAAAATCATCCGATAAACGTTGATGAATCTGGACAAATTATACATTAAAATAACGCAAAAACGTTAAACTGCGGTACCCTGGAATTAGAATTTTAACTTAGGCCTTTAAAATTTTAAAATTCATTTTTGAAGGATTAAAATTTAACACGACTTGAGCATCAAATCAAATTTTAATCATTTAAAAATTAATTAAAAAATTTTAAAGGCCTAAATTAAAATTCTAATTTCTACCGCCGTTTAACATTTCACCGTTATTTTAATGTATAATTTGTCCAGATTCATCAACGTTTGTCTGGAGATTTTTTGGCGCACGCGAAAAATGACAACTTTTAAAATTTCCTATGTCTAACACATGGATCCTAGCCAAAAATTATTTGCTATTTTCCAGAAAAAGTGTGTATATACTTACGCGTTCCAGTATATAAATACGTAAGTACCATACCTTACTACATTATACTAACTAAGATAAGGTATATATATATATATATTACATTTATGATTTTGTAAATTGAAATGACATTTGAGAACTAACTACGAAGAAATAATAATTCGCGCCGAAGGCGCGAAAAATTTTTGGATTTTTAGTTCTAAACTGTTTTAATTTTTATCAATGCCTTGCCTAGGCTCAACGCAACGCAGTCTACAGCTGCTGTCTGTGTTATAAATATTTCCTGGTGGTAAATATTTCCAGGGGGGCAACCCAATTTCGGGGTGGGGCATGCCCCCCTTGCCCCCCCCCCCTGGCTACGCGCCTGGTTCCAACACTTAGCCGTAAAATGCATTTCCAATAAGCGTTATTCACAGAGAAAAAAAACAAACGCACGGTAACTATCGCCTAGTGCAAAAATTCGAAGTTTCGAATTCGAACCAAAAGTATGGTGGTACTACTCGAGTTGTTTACCATGGTAACCTTTTTACCACCGCCGGACCTCTAATTAGCTGGCACCAGGCCAACACGGTCTCCAGGGGGCCGCACAGACGCCTTTATACCCATATTATGTAGGGGCGCTATCGCGCCCCTACATAATTATAAATATAAATATATACAATATGAATACAATACAATATAAATACAAATATAAATACAAATATTCATATTGAAATACAATACAATACAATATTATAATATCATAGGGGTCGCGGCAGCGACCCCTATAATATGTGTGAAAAGTGGCTGTAGACAGTGTAAAATGAGCTGCGCAAAATCCGGCGCAGATCCTGCGCAGATTTCATGCGCAAATTGTAGAGCACATCGAGTTTAGAATGTCTGTGAAGTTTCAGCCCCGTATCACTTGCCGTTAAAAAGTTGCGCCCGGACAGGTTATGGCGGCGATGTTTTTTTCCGATTTCTCCTATTCGATGGTTGTATTGTACATAATGTTCGCCGCTTTCACGTGATCTGCAGCGGTGGGCCAACCTAAAGGGCTATAGGGCCTAGTAGTACCCTCTAAAGAATTTAAGAATCACAACTTTTTTTCGCCGCCGCCGCTTTTTTTCGGCCCTTGGAGACCCGTTCGAGCTCCGTGCCAGCTAAATACTCAACCAAACTGGACAATTTTGGTATCGTTGGAATCTACACGACGAGTACTACAAGTCGCAAAAAAGTTTTGGTCAAAATTTCCAACTTTGAAAATTTTCGCTTCCGGACAAGTTAGGTCCGTTTGTTTTTTCCGTGTAAGTCACGCTTGGAAAAATGCAATTTTCTGTCGCAGTGTTAGAACGATCTGGGCATTTTCAGCAGGTGAAGTTTGGTTTTTCTGAACGTATATACCCCGAAAGTGAACCTTTTTGATATTTTTTCGCTGCCCGGCCCGGCCAGCCATCTGTACGGCCGGCCAAAAGTGGACTTGGCGCTAAAATGGCCAAAAATGGACAATTTTTTGTCAAAGCTACAGGACTCAGGGAAGACACTAGAGAGACGTGGTTTGTTGCATAAGGATCTACGGAAGGGTTTATATGTCCTAACGAGGGCGAGTTTTGATATCTGGCCAGGATCGTTCTGGCGGCCGGCCCAAAGTTGGTCCGGCCAAATAGCCATTTTCGGAAAATTTTAAGTCCCAACTCCACAGAAAATAGTCAAAAATAGGACTAAATATGCTGTTTTGGGCCATATAGTGGGACGCATATAAAGGTTATCGGGGTCGCTGAACACGGTGAGCATAGTCGCAGCTCTGTGCGGTGCTGCTATCGTGCTGTACTATTATGCAGCAACCGTAGCACGCTGTCTGTAGACTTACTGTAAACGGCAAAACATATGAAACTTGGTGAAAATTATGTCTGTAGTAAGGGGGAACTGTAGCTATGTTAGTTGGTGCACTATCTAGCTTCCACCGTGCTGTATGTGCTGCCCCAAACACAGCACCTTCGATAACAAGTTATTCATTCGTCACTGGTATTTGAAATTCGGCATACAGATAGTTTAGGACATGACAAACTATTGTAGATATATATACGTTTCGTATACTTATTACGATGTTACTATGTGGTTGCGCTGCAGTGGAGTGCTGCAGAAGTACAGCACGGCCTATAACTAACTACAGAAAACTTGCAATCATCTGAAATTCTGTAGGCAGGTGCAGAATAGTAGCATTGGAAATCATGCCATACAAGTCTCCTTTTTTGGCAGTGAAGTTTGCGCCTAATTGCTCTGCAGTAGAGTGCTGCTGAAGTACAGCACGGCCTATAACTAACTACAGAAAACTTGCAATCATCACAGCACGGCCTGTAACTAGCTACAGGTAAGTTGCAATCGTCCGAAATTTTGCACATAAGTGCGGCAGAGCATTGCAAATCGTGCCGTATGAGTTTCCTTCACCGACAGTAAAGTTTGCATCTCGTTGCGCTGCAGTAGAGTGCTGCTGAAGTACAGCACGGCCTATAACTAGTTACAGGTAAGTTGCAATCATCCGAAATTTTGCACACAAGTTCTGTATTTTCGGTTGACAATTAATGATTGGCGGAATTTTTAAAGTTTCTTTCACACAGCTTTAACGTTTTTGCTTTTTACTGAGAACCTTAAAAATGAAATAGGACAAGAATAAAAATGCTCCGGTGGAGCATGAAAAATGCAATATGGGTGACATTAGGTTGTAAATGGACAGAGGACTAATTTTTAAAACGTTAATATGGGAGGGGCAGGTTGTAAATGCCAGGAGGACTAGGTTAAAAGCGCACTAATATGGACCAGCTTCGCTGAACAACCCATATTCGCGGTCACTCAGGCTCCACTCCACATGACATACGAGTAATATCTACATTCTTCAGCTTTCAAAGCAAGCGGGACGATTTTGAAATCTTAAAGCTTATTCCAAATAAACAATGCGGTTCTGATAGAAAGGTGTTCAAGGTGTTTTTTTCTGCACTGTCAGCGCAGAATCTTGTGTTAAGTTGATGCGAAAAGCAGTTGACGTTATTACGTGTATTATTAAGTTGTATAATAAGGAGCACGACCACATGCTTGCAGGCCATGCTGACAAATCGTACAATTTTCCGAAGAACTGCCAATAGCAATATATAGCAAGCAGCAGCCGATAGAAACTCTGGACAGTTTTCGCGAATATGGGTTGTTCAGCGAAGCTGGTCCATATTATATAGTGCGCTTTTAACCTAGTCCTCCTGGCATTTACAACCTGCCCCTCCCATATTAACGTTTTAAAACCTAGTCCTCTGTCCATTTACAACCTAATGTCACCCATATTGCATTTTTCATGCTCCACCGGAGCATTTTTATTCTTGTTGAACTAACTAACGGTCCAGGTTGCGTTTCGCTATCACTTACCTAGCGACCACAGTGGCCCGTCAAAGATGACGGAAATTCGAAAAATGAAAAATCGAAATTTCTCGCTATCTATTCAACTTTGAAAGCCCAAATCTTCCATACAAGGGTTTTCTGGCACGGAGAATCGATTCCCGCAGTCTGTTTTACCGTCAGACCCACCCATCTTGCTGGGCTGGTTCCACTTTGACGCCGGGAGAGTCAAGTCGGAAACCGCTTCCTGGAGGTCCATAGTAGGCTTTACTTTGCCTCTCCAAACTTTGTCTATAGGGGTTTTCTGGTGCGTCCAGCTCATTCCCGGTGTCCGTTTTGCCGTCTGACCCACCCATCTTGCTGTGCTGGTTCCACTTTGCCATCTGGAGGGTCAGGTCGGCGGGAGGTCATGGGGTCAAAAATGAAATTTTCCAAAAGTGGTCAAATTTGGTATCAAATGAAAGCCCTCAGCGAGCTGAGCAACTTTTGTCATAGAACTGCATGCTCAAAGTGGCTGTAGAGTGCTGTGGCGGGGTGGGGTGGGGACTTAGGCGATTTTCGGTCAAAAATGAAATTTTTCAAAAATGGTCAAATTTGGTACCACATGAAAGCCCTCACCAAGCTGAGCAACTTTTGTCATAGAACTGCATGCTCAAAGTGGCTATAGAGTGCTGTGGTGGGGTGGGGTGGGGTGGGGACTTAGGCGATTTTCGGTCAAAAATGTAAATTTTCCAAAGGTGGTCAAATTTGGTATCAAATGAAAGCCCTCAGCGAGCTTGCATGCTCAAAGTGGCTATAGAGTGCTGTGGTGGGGTGGGGTGGGGACTCAGGCGATTTTCGGTCAAAAATGAAATTTTTCAAAAGTGGTCAAATTTAGTATCAAATGAAAGCCCTAAGTGAGCTGAGCAACTTTTGTCATAGAACTGCGTACCCAAAGTGTCTGTAAGGTGCTGTGGTGGGGTGGGGCGGGGACTTGGCGATTTTGGGTCAAAAATATAATTTTCAAAAGTGGTCAAATTTGGTATCAAATGAAAGGCCTAAGTGAGCTGAGCAACTTTTGTCATAGAACTGCGTTTCGATTTTTGAAACCGGTTCCGGTTCCAATTAGTATTTTTGATAAAAAAGCTAAAATCACAATTTTTATATTTTTTGAAAATTGTTAAAACGTGATATAATTGTCTGCACAAAACTATAAGGCTGCCTTTAAGACCATTTTTGGTTACCTTATGCTAATTCACAAATATTTTTGTGGATATGATGCTGTCTGTCTGTCTATTAGTAAAATGTTGGATACACTTCAGGTACCAGAGCTTACCAAGATATTAAGGATTCTCAATGCAGACAAGCATTTAGCTATGTATTGCCAAAAAGCGAACGTCTCAACTTAGAAATAACAAACATATAAAAAGTTTCTTCTACCAATTTCGAACTCTCCAGTCAAATTTGCTCATTTGTTCAACAGTACATATATGCTCAATTTATATGTATATCGCAAATTTAACAAAAATCACCTAAGAATTCGCAAAACAAAGTCACCCACCTACAGTAACAGTAACAAGCCACAGTTGAAGCCGCAGCCACAGTTGGTAGTGGTAGTGGAAATGGACCTATGGGCCCACATGACCCCGTATAGAAACGCTGGGTACCGGTGGAATGATGTGATCAAAACCATGGCTCAAGACAGAAACCAGTGGAGGGCAATGGTTAATCAAGTTGGTATGGATCCGGAGCCCATAAGATTGCTGCAGCAGCAATAGAGATGGAACAGTACAAGTACAAGTAAGTTGGAAACTTTTTGCATGGTAATAACCAGAGGTCCCAAACTTAACATATGTAAGTGTGACCGCCCAGGCCCAACTCCTTCGACCAGGGTATCCAAAATAGTCGACCCACCCAAAACCAAACCCTCGGACAGCTCTCCTAGAAATTTTTAAGTTTTGCTATTGCTCACTACGGACTTCGCTTAGCTAACCCTTATTATGCTTGTAACATGTTCACACTCTAACTATAGTCTAACTCACACTTTAATCTAACTATAATCTAACCATATATTTGATACCTTGCCATGACCTCTGGACTGGCCCACGGCGCGTGATTTTTTGCGACCTTTTTCACAAAAAACACCCACAACTTTTTGTAAAAAAGTGCGGGGTGGCTGCTACAGTAAAACTAACGCTAAATGTTAGCTCTGCGACCCCGAAAACTATATAGCACATGTTTTAGGTACCTCGACACGTCTGACCCACTGACCGGC
>JASAND010011597.1:0-85215 GCA_030248195.1 Trissonchulus latispiculum
TTGAATAGTTAACTGTAAAATAAACAGTTTGGAACTGGCAGTTCTCGTAGTAAATGGCTCTCTCCTACTTCATTTAATCATCTTCCTACATTCATGTTTCAAGTTTCATGTTTCATGTTACGAGAGGAAGTTCATTGCTCAAAAGCTAAGAACAAGTCACAGTTGAGCTAACACGTTTTATGATTTTGTAAAGAAAAAGTTAGAAGCAAAACTATAATTGAATATTTCACCATTCATCCCATGTTGCGAGAAAAACAATTGAAAAACAGAAGTTTGATAAATTTTGGCAGTCATGAAGGGGTTGGGGTGGCTATGCTAGTGTTAAAGTTCGGTGACTGTAACCTGTATGGCTCCCGCTTGACGATTGAGGTGGCTCAGAAATAGTGGATTTTGGAACTGGAGGAATTATTCGGTGGCGGGTAGTTACGGTACTAGGTGCACTTGTCAATTTAGAGGTAGTCGTCGTAGTCGACGTTGATGTCGTTTTTGAGGCACCTAGATCAAAGCTTTCAAGTGTGTTCTGTATACTGCAATTTTTTGTGAGAGTAGAAGTGAGGCTTGCTTAAGAATAAATAGTTTTGCAAATATGGTGAATGCTTTTGGATGGCAAAAAGCGTAGTTGGTTTAATGCATAATTGTATTCTTAACTTTTTGGGCTTTTAAAACTGTCATTGACCGCCCCCAAAACAGAACCTGTATTACATCGGAACTTTTGCTGACACAATGATTAAAATTAGCAAAACTTCTTTCATTCCAGATATACTGTAAATTTTTGTTAGTGTAGTCCTGAAGGACGTTTTACGCAAAAGATTAATTCATTTTAAGTCTTGGTTCACGTGAAGCATGAATTTCTGTAACAAAGCAGAAGCGCTTCATTGTGGGATCCAGATTTGAGTAAGTTTCTAATTTCGCTAATTTTTTGTGTCTGTACCACAACGCTATGAAATATTTTATTCAGAAGTTGTGAAAAAGATATATCCTTTTCATCAGCCAGGAAAATTTTAATTGGGAAGCCGCGATGTTCAAGTAGTTTAAGTTATTTGCAGATCCTTTAAAAATTTAAGCTGCCACCTTCAAAAGCTGCGAACGATCGTAAATTACAGCTCACGATCCACCATATTTTAGCATTTGACATTTGCGCTTGCGTGCTATGGCTGGGTCTTGAACATGCTGACCTGAAGGCGTTCCTTCTTGATTCAAAAATTAAACCAGTAATTCTTTTGTCAAATTGAGTTAACTTGAGAAATTGCAAAAAGGTGGATCGGAATTATCAATCTATTGATGGTTACCCTAGCAACACAGGAATTCATGTTTCAAATAGATTAAAGTTCGGCCTTCTAATAAAGGAACGAAATATTAAAAAGAAAATTATAATACAAAAAGATATACAAAGCAATCAGTCAGGGTTTGAAGTAAATTTAGCATGTTCATAAAACTGTTAAACCATCAAAGCGTTATGAACTGTAGTTACAGTGTGCTGAGTAGTTAGTATTAATTCAAATGCTCTCAGCTATTTTTACAATAAGAACAATAAAATACAATTAAAACATACATTAAAATCACATTAAAAAACGTGAAGAATGCAGCTAAATTAGACTACTTAGAAACATTTGGAACCGTTCAGTTTTGAAGAACACAAAGAGTGTTCATGTTCACATGTGTTCTTTAAAAATTGAGCACTATTAAAACAAGCGTGGACAAAAGTTTCACTCCAACCACTTGTGGAATTACTTCATGAAAATTTACTCTTGTGGAAAATTATTACTCAATGAATTGCTTTTAGCTTCTGAAACAACATGACTAATGACTTTGAAAGACTCACCAATTTTATCAAATCATAACATAAACACAGGAAAGCAACATACTGACAAAACAAAATGAGCGAAATCTGAATACCACATAGTGTTTAATTATTCAAACCTCAACCTGTGTCTGCAATGGCAGCTTTACCAAACAAGCAAGTGATACCACTGTTTCGAAGCTAGCAACGTTGCTTCCAATGTACCTCGAGGAGTATATAGCAGACACGAATGATAACTGCCCAAAAACTGATAACATAGATATACAGCAAACTATTAGTTCCAAGAATTAAAGTATCGTAAAGATATAGGTTTAAAGCATGTAATTGCTAGAAATTACTTACACTTTACAGATATATTCTTTGAAAACGTGTCGATTGATTTTGTTCTAGAATAGGGCCAGTAGAACAGAAGATCCACGTCTACTCTGCATTCAGCAACGAAGTTGAGACGTTGCGGATTATAGGCAATTACGGCACAATCATTTCTTAGATTCACCCCCTAAACATTTGTAGACTTTTCAGTCAATACCCATTCTGGTCAATTTTTTTCTATACATATACTGTGCGCAGGAGTCGTCAATGTATAACTACTGCGACGTTTCATGACTTGTGTGGGCAATCGTGAACGTTTGAACGTTTTTCATACAGGTGAGCACTTCATAAGCATTGGGTGAGTGGGAATGCAGAAACTGTTACTGTTACTAAGCTGTTTTATACGGTTTGGGTTTACTGTCTCGACGGACAGTATCTCAATTGCGTTATCTCTGCTCCACATATCTCAAGTCCAGTTCTCGGAAATTTCCAAGAGTTGGCCGCTCAATGGGGTAACCGCTTTGAACCAAAAGAAACCAGAACCATCTCGGATGTTTGAAATTGGTCATTTTTAAGGAAATCAACATATTGAAAATAGCTTTCATATCTCAAGGACAATATTGGTAAATTTCATACTCAATCGATAGTGCGTCCAATTGCAAATTTTATCTGCGCTTAGTAGATGGAGTTTATAGCTGTACATGTATTTTGTGTAAAAACCATTTTGGCGTAGCTGTGATTATTTTGCTTTAAACAGAGATTTCTAAAATATTACACAGCGGATTCAAATAAATTTTGGCAGAATCAAAATTCGCACTACTGAATATTCATTTGTTTGGTATGAACTTTTCCAGTAGTGAGAAAACTCTGCTTATATTGTATGTTATTGTAAGCTCTAGTATGATGTACAGATCAATTTCTAACTCCAAAAAACGAGAACATTACAGCATTACAAGGAGCAAAAAGACACAGTCACACTAAAACATAAATTAATTACCCCGGCTACGTCAATAATGGTAACGACAGGTTGAAAAAGAAAATGAGTGGTCGATGAATCGCAACAAACAATTGGATCTTTCTGGTAATGGCATTCTGCTTTGTCAACATGTTTGGGTTCTGCTGTTATCAACGCTCTGTCTGAAATAAAAAAATCCAATTAGAACAGTAAGTTTAGAATTTAAGATGTATGTTTTAAAAAGTAACAGACCGCTTGTTAAAACCTGGATTTTTGTAATTTGGCTGATTGTCTCCAATTTCATCTTCAACTTGTGATTCAATATGATGCAAACATGCATGATACCATACCAAGAGTGCACAATTGCACTATTATTAAGAAGAAGAACTAAAGTCTGACACAAAAATGTGTGTACAAATTTGTGATCACTTATACTGCATCTAGTATTCATCGGAGATCGTCATGATGAGAGGAATATTTTTATGGAATTTCAAATTTTAAAAATTTCAAAAATTTCAAGACATCGGTTTATCGAGGTTTTCCTCAGAAATATGTAAGTCAAAGATTTCTTCTTTCAGGACAATTTTCCCATCTGAAAATACGCAGAATGACGCAAGAACGAAGAAAACGGTACGGTTTGAATTTTTTATTAGCATTTTTCGATTTAAGTCCTTTGAACTTTGCCGCTTTTGCAATTTTGACATACTACTGCTCGCTTAGTACTTGATAGACAATTTTTTCATTTACGGTGCCGCTTAGGCATCAGCTTTAACGTAGTAAAAAGTCATTTTTCAAAATTTGAAAGTTGATTTTTCGAAAAATCACCACTTTATGACCCAGAATTTCAATACGCTGGTATCGGAAAAATTGCGTGTAGATAAGTCATGCTAAATATTCCTTCTTTGCTGAATCGAACGATGTCAAAATGTTATCGGCTGCAACGCATATTGCGTGCGCTACAAATTTTCAAAGAGTTTTCTTATTTTCAACAAGATTTCGAGGAATTAGTGTCTTTACGTGACAAAAACACGTATGACGTACCCAAAATCCTTTTGAAATTAAGGGAAATGTTTGAAAATTTGTAGCACAAGCAATATGTGTAATGGAATTAATAAAATAAAACGTTAAAAGTAATCTAAAATCAGCTTTAAAAGAGGTTTCAAATGATCAAATCACCAGGATGAATTCTCATGCCATGGAACGGTGAAGAAGAGCGAAGGTCATCAATATGGAATGTAATTGTCAAATAATGTCCAAGCAATAATTGTATAGATTATTATGTTTGTTTAGCTAGAGTTGCCAGTATTCAGTAGAAATCGAGAAATTCACCAATAGGGTTCATGGTTCACATTTAATTAAACTATTAATACTAGTCTTAAACGCGATTTTTAAGTTTAATTAAATCCTACTAACGCGTGACTACTAATGATACTAATCCAGGAAAAGTGAAGGGGGATACTTCACCCCTAATCCCTTCGGTTTATCATCCCTTTAGTAAATGGAGTTGTTACCTCCACACGAAGATAACAATCGACAACTAAACTAAACTTAGGTGAATTGGTGAGTACCTCCCATAATAGTCAAGTATAGCCCTCCCCGTCAAGATAATTTAATCACTAACGCTCACATGTTAGTCAGCAGGAAGTCATAAACCTAAAACACAAAGTTTATGTGCATAATTAAGGCAAAAATTAGTCGTAAAATTGCCTATAAAATGGAAATGTACATCTAGAACAACTAATATTGGAAGATGGTTCAATACTAAGTGCAAAATAGCTAAATACGTAGTTAGGTAGGGTTAATTAGTAACAAATATGCGTTAGTTAGGTAATAATTAGTTAATTTTGACATTTTTTGGTCGAAAAATGACTTGGGCTTATATGAAAGAGAATTTAATACTGATTCAAAAAATCCAAACCCGACTTTTCAACTCCCAATAATAAGAAAGTTATGAACGAAAATGTTTTTATAAGATTACTTTTCGTTTCGTAATCTTATCACTCCAAAAAGGAGTGTACTAAAATTGGTTTTCTTTGCCTTAAAGTTAAGGCAAACCTTTTTCCTTTTTTATTGTCTGGGAGGTTGTCTACCTCCCAGACTACACCTGAGTCAGGTGTTGTTCCCCTTTCCCTCTTCCTCTTCTTTCTCTCTCTGCTAGGCCTCTTTCTTCTGGGCCTAGCAGTTGTCCTCGCTTGAACTTTTGGCCGAGGACAAGGACAACAAGAAAACGAAAAGGAAAATAGTAGGATAAGCCCAAGTCATTGGGTTTAGAGGGGGCTTAGCTCCCTCAATAATAATTAATATATGAATATAAGTAGCTAGGTATACGTAGATAAGTACGTAGATTATTATAATATAAATTGTAGCTTCTAGAAAATTGTATTTCTTGTGTAATAATTCATTAAAGTTCCGAAATTTCGCAAAGTTTTCCCTTCGGTTGCGTTTATGTGTTAGCAAAAGTTTCGCAAAGTTTCGCCAAGTTTCGGCCCCCAAAATATATCAAAATTGGGTCAGTTGGGGGGCAATAAATCCAAAATCTCATTAATTTCCACCCCCAACGGCCAGCTGGGTCAGCCCGCTGCAGCGCAGCACACAGAAAAGGTGGCAAGCTTCTAGAAGGTTCTAGAATCTTCTAGAAGCTTTGCCTTAAAATCAAAGAAGAAGCGAGCTCCAGGTCTCGCTAATGACCTGTCACCGAGCTGTCAGCAAAACTGTCAGCTCGGTCCAAAATTTTATTTTCAAATCAGTGTTCGTTGAGTTGCAGCCGAAGTAGGTTGCTTTTCCCCCCTCCATTCGGTGCGTTCCCTAGTGCAGTTGCTACCTGCATAGGGAATTCAGCGCACCTTCCCAGGTTAGGACGCATAGGGACTTTTTCTCTGACCCACACTGGTCAGAGAAAAAGAAATTGAGTTTTTTAACACGAACACTACCTTCTTTTCAGGGGCCTTTTGGGTTTGTTATACCCGGCCAAATCAGCGTTTTTCGGCCCTTTGTGGCCTTATTTTTGAAGGCCTATGGGCCAATTTTTTCCTCACTTTGGAGGCCATTGGGCCAATTTTTATTATGCAGTTTTTGAGGCCTTCAGGCCATCTTTTTAGTTATGATAGCATGCGTGGGCCTTAGGCCACTTTTACTTTATATTATTTCATGTTTTCTTTGTTCTTCGTTATTATTTTATTATTTTAAATAAAGGGACAGCTCATGTAAACCCCTCCTGTTCGATGGAGGTCTTGAGGACTGTCCCTACTTCTGTTTTTCTGTTTTTCGTGCCGACACCCTCTGTATATCGAGGTTTGCTGACCTCCACCGCCGATTATTCCATTCAGTTATTCGGTTATTTTTATTTGCACTTTTGGTCAAGCCACGACCATGATTTTCTATCTTTTTATCAAGGTCCTTTTTGACCCAAAACTGGGGTTTTAAAGTAGAATATGGGATTATTAAGTGGGGACCCAATCCCTAAAGTTGAGTTAGAGGGTCCCTTTGCTACGACCCTGTCTTTATTAAGTTAGTTAATAGAAATATTCACCCCACAGCCGGCAACTAGGAGTTGCCGGCCATATTGTTTCAATCTCAGGCTTTGTTAAGCCTTAAAGTCACTGTTTGTATTCTGTAATTGTTTGTCGTAGGTCGGTATCTAAAAACAGTAGGGTATTAAAACATGAGAAGAACTTTTAAACCAAACCCTAAAATTATTCACTTACTCTAATATAATTAATAATTAAGCGTTTCACGGGGAATGACCGGCTTCCCCATTAATTAATTTAGTTATTGTTAGTAGTCCTGTTTGATAGTAGTTTTGTTTAGTAATGATTGCTTGGCAATCATTACTCACACGGCTTTCCCAAAAGTTCAAAAATTCTCAAAGTTGCCAAAATTCCGCGCTATTAACCGAGTTTTAAATACCTAAAACTCACAACAAATTCCCGTTTAAATTTAGTTAATTTGATACATATGAAGTAGTAGCTAGCTGTATAGGATAATTAGTATTGGTGAGAATTAGCCTCCATCTACATTGTTTGTAATCATGTTTGTTTTAGGATTGGTTAGATAAGTACTTACCTAAGTGAGTGTGTGTATGTGTATGTATGAATTGTATGAATGGCATTGTATTGTTCTTTATGACTGTATGTGCGTTGACTCGCGGAAACTCCTTCTGTCCGATGAAGGTTGTGAGCATCGCTGGAGTGATCAAGACTCAGATATTAAGCAGGAATGAAGTGTATGCGTGATTTGCATGAATGATTCCATTTCTAACAAAGTGAGTGTTTCTAGTCTGAATGTCGCATAAGTAAAGTACGAGTGGTTAGTAATTTAGGTATTGTATAAATGTGGCATAATTGTGTTAATTAACAAATAGAATTACGTATCGCAATACTAGTTTACCTAGGACCTTTGTATGTATGTTTTATGTAATGTAGTTGTCAATTGTAATCGAACAAGTGACCGTCTGAATGGTTATGGATTCTCTGTGTGCATGATTTGTATGAAGTGCCGAAACTATATCAGAACTCCTATAGTACACAGGAAAAAGTAGTAATAAGTAATGTAGTTTTAGGTTGCAAGTCTTGTAAGTTTGTGAGTACGTGGTTATGTAGGAAATCTAGGTTTAGGTACTGTTTAGCAAATATGCAAATGAGGTTAAGGCTATAGGACCTAGAGTCACGGGGACTCCGTATTAGGCCCCCATCAGCCTGAATTTGGATATCCTCGATTCGTCCGCGTAAGCCACTCTTTGTCAAGAGTGCGGACGAATCGCAAGAACAGGAATCCATCAAATGATCGGTCTCATTGTTAAAACAATATAAATTAAGCTGTAGTGAACGTAGTTTCTAGCTGCAATTGCTGTACCTTTGTTTCTAAAGTCAAAACACACTGTTATTGCCATTTTTAGTTAGGTCAGCTATATCTGACGTATATTCTGCTCCTAATAATGACCGCAATTGCGGCCTAACACCATTTCGTGCCGGTGTTCACGTCCAAAGTCAAAACGAATCAAACTCCGTTACGTAAAGGTCAGCAAGGTTGAAAAAAATCAACCTTGCTCATTTATGATTAATACGAAGTTATCCACGTTAGTTATTCACAAATGGCAATAACAGGTTTTAACATTCTGACAATTTTATCTAGTATTAGGCAATAATTGATAATATACCTGAAATAGGCAAGTCAACCGTTAGTTACGTAAGTATTATGGATAGGGCACCAGAACCATCTTCTAATAAAGGCTAAAATCGCCAATTTTGTGAAATTATCTAGTTTTCAACGTTTAACACTCATAACAAAGGGAGTTGTTACCTTCCCTTAGTAGAACCCAATAAAGAATTATAACGTTTTCAGTAAATTTATGCGTTAACTCTCTTTTAACTACTAATGTTTGTTAAGAGCAGGAAGTTGTTACCTTCCTCACTTAAACTCGCGAAATTAAAAGTTCTACATTCAAGTATTGTGTCCTGGTCAAACTCGCGTGTAAACTGTTTTCTAATTAAGTAACTCTTATCAAAAGTAGGAAGTTGTTACCTTCCTTGCTAGGACCCGGAAAACAAAAGGTCCTAAACTTGGTCACCTCAACTAAATTAATGTTTCTTGTGTGAGTCGAATAAACGGAAACCTATCTACTGTCAAAGGACCCAAAAGTATGTCAAATTCGAGTAATAGGTTTTAATCGTACAAAAGCAGACTGTACAAAGAGAAATCAAGTTGGAATCACAGTTTCACATCAAAGGCACAATTTCTTGCACAAGAACGCAAGAAATTGTCTTGAAAATTATCGTTTTACTTAAGAACAATTTTAAATATCGCGATCTTACTCAAACCATCAAAATTTGTGTTAATCCGCTTGAATCGCAAGCTTTCACAACAATTTGGATCTGTACGAGTTTATTTCAAGTTCAGAAAGCCAGAATGTGAGTAATGGTTGCTGGGTTTGAATCCCGCACCTATAACTTGTATTAATGGGTTTTAACCCATTTGATTCAGGTGCGGCCAGTGAAAAGAACTGATCCTGCTCCATCTGAAGTCAGACTGTCTGCCCATTTGGATCTTATCAGTATTACAGTAGTGTGTTGAGTCAGATTAATCAGAACGGACGATTGAATTGTGTCTTATTGGAATCAGTCAGCTTAAGGTACATTGGAGTCGATAGCGTCGAATTCATAGGTCAGAGCAGAGAGACAGTCTTGAGCGAAGCACCGGAATCTATTGTGGGACCTAAAACCTAATTCAACAAACCTGGAAATCATCCTTTCATAACATTTCAAATTGGACCTTATTTGTTTCTTTCAAGCTAAAAGATGAATCTTTTTGAGCTTATCGTTCGTCTCATTGAAGGGGTTGTCACCCCCTGCCCCTGGGCCTAACCTATTCAGTATTCGTCAGATTGATCGGAAGTAGAGAATTTAAAGAAGAGATTAAATTAAACATAGCTTGTACTAACACCCATAAACGGACCTGGAATTCCCCCAACCGGACCCCCCTTGTGTTTGACCCTTGGCAACCTTATAGCATCCGAAAGTGCTATTGTTACTAGCATTTCGGGCTCACCCAAAGACCGGAAACTTTGTACTACTAATCCCTTTAATTTAGTTAACTTAAATTGTTTAGTAGCTTACCTTTATTGATATTGTTTTTGTCCTTTAGTAAGGAGGACGGTAGAAGAGTTATAATCTAATCGCACGAACACAAGCATATAGGGATTGCACGATAGAGTTTGGTAATAGGTTAATAACTTGCTAGTCAGTTAGTCAAGAAAGGAAAGAAAGAGGAATAGAGTAGAATTGAGTTTAGCCACCGGAACCTTGTCCCTAACAACAACAATTAGTAATCTGGGTATAATAGATACTGGCAACTCTGGCAAACTATTATTGTCTGTCTAATTGTTTACGCAGTATATAGTTTGTGAATTGTTATAATCTGTTTTATCATTTATACACACTATAATAATCGTGTTCCCTGTTTTGTTATCATAATTCATTATTGCCAATATCACCATAGCTATTGTCATTAAACTGTTGTGTCCTACGACTGAATCTACTGACTAGGACATAAGGATCGATCAAGATTTGGATTCACAGTCCCTGTACAAGTAAGTGTTTAAATTGAACCCTTGGTCCCGACAAAGACATCATCATCATCGTACTAGAATCTTGATTTGGCAATCAAGATTCTCAATCAGTGTTCTTTGATACAGACCTGATTCAACTACTCAGAAACGGCAAGTGTCGACCCCGCTTGCTACTGATATCCCTTGGATCCCCATCCTAATCAAACGAACTCACACCTAGACCCCATCCAGGTTGGCCGCAAGGAATCTTTGGTTCTGGACAAATCACCTTCCGAAGATCCTGTGCCTAAGTTTATCCTCACCGATAAACGCGTCAGCCTTCCGTGTACTCGAAGTGGTTGCTATCCCAAGAGTCAGTAGTCGTGACAGACTGCAGCGGAATTTGGAATCCCAATCCTATCCACTTCATTACACTTTTCACATTAATGCTAATTATGTCTGCCGTGAAAAACTGATTTCTGTTGTGTTTAAATTTACTTTCTTCTTTCATTTAATTTCTAACTTGAATCCAAGAAAGCAGCTGAAAATTATGCCGTTTTTTGGTTTAAACTCCTAAAACCAACATTCTCCTAATATTAAAGATGTAAAATTTGTGGGGAGAGAAATGCAAAGGTCATTACGAAGTGACCTCTCTCTTGTTCGTTCTGCAATCAGTGCTCAACCAGGCCAGTTGGGTGCTACTTAAAGACTAATCAAGCGTAAATAGAGTCATTAAGCCAGTTCCTCCCCACAAATTTTACGTAACAAAAACAAGATGACGTACCCAAAATCCTTTCGAAATTAAGGGAAATGTTTGAAAATTTGTAGCACAAGCAATATGCGTCCTAGCGGCAACATTTTCAGATCGTTAGATTCAGCAAAGGTGGAATATTTATACTGACGTATCCACACGCAATTTTTGCTGATACCAGTGCATTGAAAGTTTGGGTCAAAGTGTTAATTTTTCGAAAAAATCAACTTTCAAATTTTGAAAAATGACCTTTACTACGTTAAAGCAGATGCCCAGGCGGTTCCAAAAATGAAAGCGAAACAATTTTTTATCAAGTACTAAGCGAGCAGTAGCTTGTCAAAGTTACAAAAGTGGCGAAGATCAAAGGATTTTGAAAATCGAAAAATTCTAATAAAAATACAAACCTTAACCGATTTTCTCCGCTCTTGTGTTATTCTGCATGTTTTCGGATGTGAAATTATTTCTGATAGAATGAAATTTTTAGCTTGCATATTACGGAGAAAAACGTCCATAAACGAATATTTTGAAAATTTAAAATTTTCAAAACTTTAAATTTCATAAAAATTTTGCTCTCATCATGGCAATTCAGCAAATGTTATGGGTCTCCCATGCATATTGGATGCAGAATTTTGTACACACATTTTTGTGTCAGAGTTTATAAAATCATGAACTCTTGACCATACGTCTGTCGTCTTAAGTTGGGTCTGTTTAGGGTAAACACAGGGGACGGACAAATGGTAATTTTAATTTTGCGCCAAATATTCTTCAAGAAACTTTCATAAATCTGAATAATTTTGTGTGGAATTTCTAGTTAACTGAGCTAACGGGATAACTGCGGCCCCTGGCAGTGGGGCTTGATTAATGCCTCAAAAAATTTCTTGCTTTGCCTTAAGAGTTTTCTTAAAAGATTGTATTTGACATTGCGTTTGTTTTAATTTGACATTCTGACAGAGCTTTCAAAGAGCGGTGAAATTTTTGTAAAATGGAGAAAATCCTTAATGCAAAAAAGCGAAACGTTTGATTCCGACAGACAGCTGGAATTTTAAGTTAACAAACTGCCACGTAGTATCTTTATATGCTATTATTTCATCAACTTTATATAGTTTTACCATATGGGATAAAGTAGGTATAGAAGGTTGTAGGGGCAAGGCTGTAGTTTGCCCCCGTTGTCCAACATTTTAATTTTTGAATCCTAGGTTGTTTGTTGTTAATTCCAGTCGTTCTTGTGAGGTGTATATCGTTGATGATTTGCTGAAGAGGTTCCATTATAAATATACCATTAGATAACGCACAAGCGCCAAAGAAACCAGTACTTGAAGTTATTGTGGCATTTTTTATTCTAGATACATCCAATGCTGATATTTTCTCGAAAGGTAACAGATACTGGGTATTGTTCTTCCAGTGGTATCTGTGAGTATCTTTATCTGAAGCGACATGCAATAAATGTGATATGCAAACTCGGTAGGTCAAAACAATAAGAATACGAAGGCTAAAACTGGAAACAAATTAATTAACGCATCGTTTAATCGATAAACACGAAATATGTACACGATGTGAAGGGAATTGTGACTATGACAGCTAACTCCATATGGTTATCCACACGTTATGTATGCGTATATGGTTTTGTTTACAAAAGCAAAAATTGCTTGTGAACTCGTATATATATTTCTAAACAAAGCCGCTGCTAAAAATGCTGCAAATTCATTTTGTGTTGGCTGTTGTTTTAATGCTACAACGAAATAACTTTGACATAATTTCTTTTTTATGTTTGTTGCTGCTCTCCCTAAGCCAGCCAGACCAAAGGTGCTGTTGTAAACCGACTGCGAACGAACAACTGAAATTTTCATTCACAATTTGGTAACAGAAAGCTTTCTTTCCCTTCTCGCGAGCATACGGGCATATGACGTATGCAACAAAATGCTAAAATGCTTTCATCTTCACATCATGTAAAATTTTATAGTAGTCTGCTTTTTAATGACAGTCAACAGAGAGACAACATCTAAAAGTTAGGCTAAAGCAAGATTTAACTTTACTAGCTTCTTTTTTCAATCGTTTGAAATCTCGCATGGAGGCGAGCAAACGAGCGCGAGCAACTTCGAACATATTGGCTGCTCGCATGCACATTTTTGGGCGGTACTGTTCAGAAACTAAATGTTAGTTAACATTCTGTGCCACACAACTGTTCTCTCTTACGTATCGAAAGCTAGATTTTTGTAAGAAAGCAATGCCTGAATAATAAATGTAGAAGTAACATAACCTGGATAATATATTATATGTATATTACCACAACTCTTTCCTGACTCCACGACATATACAGGCTGAAGCAGACCTTTGCTGTGCGCAGAACATTCACTTTCACTGAACGCACTGTCCGCCAATCCGCAAACCCTGTGTGCATGTAAGCGCCGGACAATGTTGATTTTTTGGATGTCTACTTCCAAGCGACATTTTATTTCATCTGGTCTTTGACAGGAGGGTGTGACTTGTTGGGATTCGTCATACAAACAGAACGAGTGATCATCAGGACATTCGGTATCTTTACACAACACATCGTCCGTCTTAGCTAAACAAATTAGTTAATATCTCGCCACATGCGCATGCACACTGTGAATAGTCGACAGCATACAAAACATTGCTCACGGCAAGAAAAATAGCCTTGCAGTTGAGTTTGTTTAGTTGTGCTGACGACAATTAAAAAGTTCATGTGCTGACGACAATTAAAAAATTCATGTGCTGACGACAATTAAAACATTCATGTGCTGACGACAATTAAAAAATTCATGTGCTGACGACAATTAAAACATTCATGTGCTGACGACAATTAAAAAATTCATGTGCTGACGACAATTAAAACATTCATGTGCTGACGACAATTAAAAAATTCATGTGCTAACGACAATTAAAAAATTCATGTGCTGACGACAATTAAAAAAATCATAATTCTAATTGACCTCACACTTTCACAATGGGCTACTCGCAATTGGACAAAACTGAAACACTAGGCCCCTCCCAGTTTACATTTATAACCTCATCCGAAAACACCTCAGAATTCGGAATCGGAGGCTAATTCGAAGCCTTCCGAAAACAATAACACAGAATACAAAACCATAGATGTCCAAACGGTTACTGAACTTTCTGGTTTTCAAGAATCGGCTTCTCAGAATCCATCGTCCTGAAAAACCCGCCCTTCCAAGCAGAAAGTTCGTGCACTCGAAATTCTGACACCGAGGCTTTGCCTCTATTTTCTATTGATGCTTTGAATCGTGCTTTTATACATCTGCCTCCCCTCTACTTAGATATTTCGCTGTGGCCGATAGACGCTGACGTGACGACTGATTAAATGATGTGTATAATTTGACCAATGCGCCAAAAAAATTGCGAATGGCTAGTGCGTTTGTGACTGAAAGCTTTTAGTCATTTTCTGAAGAGTCCATATTGTTTAAATTGTTTGAGAGAGGGCGGGGTCCTGGCTCTGGACGTTGAGGGTCACAGTCAGGGTGGCATGACACCCCACAAGCTCAGTTTGCAGTCACGTCGCCATTTGCTATCCCTTTGAACATTGATAAATTTCGCTAGGATATGGATGCTTTTAGTCCAATGATCGTGACTGAGTGCGAATCCATCAAAATCTTCGTCATGGTCTATGCCATTCATTTGCAAGTCCTGTGGTGGAGACTATATATGACGGCATACATTGCAGTCGCTCACGTATAACACCGTGTTCGCGGTTTTGACGGTTTAAGCTTGGAGCGACGCTCACGGAATTGCAGAAAACTTAGGCATTGTTACCAGCAAATCTCTAGTTGATATAAATAATTTTTTCATTTTTTGCAGACTGCAGCGTGTTGGGCTGCGGAGCCTGATCCAGACCCTGAACTTCCTGATCGAGGGGCCCACATTATAGTTCACTTAGTCTGGTGTTTAGTTTAAAAGTGTTTACCATCTGCAAAAGTGCGTGAGAACCTCCCTTAGTTTCAACAAAAATTTTGAAATTTTCTGGCCATCTTTCTAAAGATGGTCAGCTCTCGGTTTTATGTCCGTTTTGAAATCATCTGAATTTTTGCATGGAGCCAAGGATACCTTTGTTGTGTTGTCCGTTGGTCCAGCGCTTTGTCCATACAGTTCCGTTTTTATGACGGAAGATTTCCACACGCTTAAGCAGAACAAAACTTTGGGGGCCAATTTCCAGAGTCACACACTTCCTCAAAGTATAAGAGCTCTGCGGCTTCGTCTGATCTGGAGGACCCTGCCTTTACGGTGGTTTCTAAATTAAAGGTGGCGCATATGGACAATCCAGATGGTTGTGATATTCAGAAATCTGTTGGGATGAAAATACACTTCCGGAATCCTCCACTTCGGTCGTAAAGGCGTACGTTGAGCTTGTAGCAAGTGTCTATCTAAATGAGTTGGCTGGAGATGAACCGGAATACAAATTCAGGGGTTAAAAGAAGAAGGGTAAGAAGCGAGCAGACAGTAAATTGGATGAAAAAGCTGCGGGGCAGCATGAGGTGCCAGTTGGTTTGCCTTCAGTTACTTTGAATATTTCACCAATTTCTGTCGATTCGGTAATAAAGCGCATCCGGAAACTGAGATCCGAAATCAGAATTTTTCTCGCGTCCTCCCTCTCAGGATGCAGTTGTGGCTGATGAAATACCCGGCTTTCCCCTGTTCTCCATTCTCTCAGTCCCCCACCTCTAGTTGCTAGTTCTCCCCTTTCTGAGCAATGAAATCAGCCGAAAGTGACTTTGTTTATTAGGAAGAAAATCAGTCTCTCTCTGAGTCGGGTGCTCTAGTTGGCCGTCTCGCTGCGGAGTCTTCGCCGTGAGAGGCTGGGATTTGACGGGCAGGAGAACAATCCCGCATCGTGGGGAATCCATTACCGGCTATACCTAACCCTGCTGCGTCTGCCGAAGCCAGAGGTGTTGCCTGTAAAACCTCGATCCCAGCAACTCCTTTAGTTTCGCCTATAACTGAACCTTTATCTTATGACTCCCCTGCTTGGCCGTCTTTCTAACCTATTAATATTATTTCCCTACCCCTCTTCTCTCACCCCCTCTCCAACTCCTCCTTCCACCGAGTGTTCAGTCCCCATAGAGGCTGAGCACACTCCAGCCCCTCCTGTCACCAATCCGCTTTCCCAGAATTGCTCAACTTTTTCGGTCGACTACTGCAGCTCCGGTTCCAACGTTGGTAGGCGCAGGCAGGCAGGCGTTGTTTCTAACCCGGGCAAAAACTGCACAGTACCAAACTCATGACGAACCACCTACTCGACTTTTTCGACGGATTTCAACAGTTGCCTTGGCTTTACTGCCTGTTTCATTGGTCGTTGAAGCGCCGTCTCTATTGAATCAACTCATTACTGACCAGCCTTCCCTGCCGGTTTCTGCTACGTCCGGGACGTGGCTTGGCCCAAATCGCTAAAATTCTGTTTCTGCGCCTTCCACGTTTACGGTGGCCAGTAACGTGCAGCCCTCAACTCTTCAAAGTGCGATTCATCTCAA
Source organism: Trissonchulus latispiculum (assembly GCA_030248195.1). Lineage (NCBI taxonomy): Eukaryota > Metazoa > Nematoda > Enoplea > Enoplida > Ironidae > Trissonchulus > Trissonchulus latispiculum. The sequence goes on from JASAND010011597.1 coordinate 16,363, forward strand.
CTCTTGGGGAGCCCTAAGTTTCTACACCGAATTTCCAGCCGCGTATGAGCATGTCCGCTCCTCTTGCTTTTTACTGTATCGTTGCGTCCTCCCCTTCACCTTCCGTTACTGTCCCTATTCGGAGTGTTCAAAAGCAGCCGCCTGTTTTGCATCACGCTTCGAATTTTTGTGATTTTTTGCAGATTGCTCAAAATTTAAATATTCCAGGTTTGGGTCTATCTCCTAGGCAGCTCGAACTGCTTTTCCGGATGCTTTCTGGCATCAGATGCATCTGCATCCTGTTTCTAAGGTTGTGTAATTTGCGGTTTTTCGCGTCTTTGCAAATCTGTCCGGAGGTTTTGCCTGTTTGGGTTAGACATCTTCTCCCTTTGAATACAATTGAAATTGGCCATGTTTTGATGTCTAAAGTTTATTTGCCCAGGTGTCAGTTTTCCGAAAATGTTGGTCGGGATTTTTCTAAACGCGGTGGTATACTAGAGATGAGGACGAGCCGGGATTTTCCGGCTCGGCTCGGCTCGGCTCGGGAGAAAATGTGGTCGGCTCGGCTCGGCTCGGGAGAAAATGTGGTCGGCTCGGCTCGGCTCGGGAGAAAATGTGGTCGGCTCAGCTCGGCTCGGCTCGGCTCGGAAGAATATTGAAAGTGGGTCGGCTCGGCTCGGCTTGGCTCGCCCAGCTTGAAATTTGAAGTTTGACCGATTGCACCGAATTGTGGATTTTCTACGTTCTTTTTGACAAAAAACCTGAAAACAGCTGTCTAGCTTTTGTGTACCAGTGTGAATCACCAAAACACGTTTATTACCGAGACACAGCTGCAGAGTCCAGGATTATAAGGTTTAATGATATTGATGTTTGGTAAATGTATATTCTACGAAAGTGGGCGGGCACCCATTTATGCTTGTTTAGCTTAAAATTTATCATTATTTTATTCTATGTATATAACTTGGAAAGGAACCTCTGATAAACGCCGAAAAAATCACGAGAAAATTATTTGTTTTCCGCAGTCTTGAAAAAAGGAATATATAATCTGATAAATTGCAAAATGCTTGAGAACTCAGCAATAAAATTCAGAATTCTTTTAAATTATGTTTTTTTTAAATTTTAACAAATTTCAACTCCTTTAATTGCTCTCTGCCGATCGTAGCCATAATCGTTTCAACTGTAATTATGCAGAATAATTTCAAACTGTAAATTTATAGCTAGCATTTCTGGTTTTTAATCTGCAGGTTTACAACCTTTTCTGCTACCATATAAATTACTACAACAACCAAAAGCCACAGTAGTAAGACAATGCAAATTTTATTTGTAATATTTTTGATAAAACCAAATATGACACGTTGAAATAGTTAAGTCAAAATGTTTCTTTCTAACTAGTAACTACACCATACATAAGACGACTTCGAGCACAGCCTAACGTTTAAGCTAAGTTGGCGTGCAAGGAAGGTAGCCTATGAATAAATACAAGTAAAAACGGAAAATTAGACGACAAAGTTGAAACCAGAAAACAGAATTCATAGAATTTGTTTGCTATTTTAGTTGAACTAATTACAGTGAACTTAAAACTTTTCGATAGGGTCGGCTCGGCTCGGCTCGTAGTTTCAATTCTCCGGCTCGGCTCGGCTCGGGAGCAATTATTGCCGGCTCGGCTCGGCTCGGCTCGGCTCGCGAGCCGAGCCGCGCCGCGGCAAAATCATCTCTAGGAACCTGAATTGTAACATCTTATGGGGTAGGCTGCTCCGACACTCGCCGCCACGGGACAGATCGCCTCTCGCTTTCCTGCCGGTCGGAATGCGGACGGAGAGGACGCCACCGTGAAGCATGGGACTCTGTGGGGCCCCGAGCCACCAACTACTCGACTGACTAGAGCACGTGAGCTCCTCTGATAGGATGTACTTACCCCCCCAATGAAACCCCTTGGTCCCTTACTTTTGTAGGACCTACTGTTTTGTTTACAGAGATGGGCCGAGACCATTTGACAGAAATGAGCCCAGTTTGAGGAGGAGCCCTGGGACCGTTGACCAGAACTGCCCATTTATATATGAGGGAGAAGAAAGGAAATCGTGAGAGCCCCTTGAATACTAAATGTGTGATTGGTTGGTTTGAGCCAGTGAGAGCCTCTTCTGACCTCTTCGTAAAGAGACATTTTTGGGCCCGAATGTGGGAAAAAATGCAGATTATAAGGTGTTGACTACATTTTGGGGTGTGTTTTTGGGTTAATGAGGAATGGATTGATGGATTTGTGTAAGCCTATTATTTGAATTGGGGAAGGCCCTGGGAGGGAATGTAGTAGGAGATGAGGGGGAAAAGAAAAAGAGTGGAGCTATGTAACTATAGCAAGCTTAACAAAAAAAAATCACCCGAAATTTTAACAAAAAAAAAAATCACCCCACCCTGACTCACAGGAAAGTCGCAGAGACCCAAATTTTTGCATGGTGATAGCCACACATCTCGACATTACAGCCTGTGAGTTTGAGCCCCTAGGCCCTCTCCATGCGTTCAGGGCAGACCTTTAAGTGAGGGTACCCAAAAGTGACCTCAAAAACGTTCATGACCGAAGTTCGAATTTCGGCTGCTATTTACTAAGGGAAAACCCTAGGCAACCCTTATTGTGCACGTGACATGTCCTGACTGTGGGCTATCGATACATATATAGAAGTTCCCAGTTGGACCTCTGTGTCGTCCTGGGGTGGGTGATTTTTTTTTGTTAAAATTTTAACAAATAAAAAATCATTTTTATGTTTTGTTACTGATGTCAGAGCAGCAGCTAGAGCAAAACTAACGTCAAATTCGAGCTCAGCGACCTCGAAAACCCTTATATACGATGTTTTTGAGGTTGCCTGGCACTTCTGGTAGTCCAACCTGGTAACCAGCCGGGCCTGAACCGTCCGACGGTAAACGTGATCCCAGAAGTCAGTATTAGGCCATAGTTACCGAAAAACTAATGCCAGATTTGAATTCAGCGCCCTGGAAAACCCCCTAGGACATGTTTATAGCCACTTCGGACTGTCCAGTTGGTACCTGGAGGGTCCGGACGGGTCCGGCAGGGGTCACGTGACCGTGGGTCATACCCCACCAAAATATGAAGTTCTGAGTTTCTCTGCCAAAATGCCTGGAAATAGGTTATAATCACTCACAAACACGAAAAAACAACGTTTTAGCCTTTAAAACGGCACTTTAGAGCCACCAGACTTCATACTGGACGCTGTCGGGGGCCATCAGTGACCACTAAGACTTTGGTGGGGTCAGTTGCCCTAGTTGGAACACTAGGTTAGCGGTTTTGGGTTCTAAATACGTTATTTAGTGTGCTCTATCCAAAACTGATGAGAAAAAGTTGCTAGCTGCTCTCTGGGATCCGATCCGCCACTGATTTTTTTTTGTTAACGGGTGATTTTTTTTTGTTAAACCTTTAACAAAAAATCACACATTTTCGTCTACTGCAACTTACTGGTAGGTGGTAGAGAAATGAAACTGGGGTGGTTTTAAAGCTTAGCCCAAGACCTATCCATGGGTCCTCAAAGTAATCGATTTGGTTTAGTTTTGCGAAAGTTCCAGCCAAAAAACCGAATTTTGATTTTTTTGTTAAGCTTGCTATATATATACGTACGTACGTATATTTGTTAAATTCAAGTTATTTGCAGCTTTCCAATAAAGTAAAATTGCTGAAATTTGTTAAATAAATTCATGACCTGCATTTTAAACATTACAGTACCAAAGCAACATTACCAAAGCCATAGAAAACCCCATATGCTGAAACAAAGCCAAGAAAAATTTTTAAAAATTTACATGTATTTTGAAGTCTAGATCCGGATCCGGCCGGATCCAAACCGGATCCGGATCCGGTTCCGGCAAAATTTTGGATCCGGTCGATCCCTAACGTACATATATAGCGCGGCGGGAAAAGAAAACCCACCCTGAAATGCGGGAAAAGAAAACCCATCGGCAGTGTGAGTCAGCCATATAACCTAGATAAGATTTTGATAGCCTATCTTAAAGAGCGTCCAAAACTACCCTAGAGGGTGTATTATTGTAGCTCCCGCTGCCTCTGAGCAAATTTTCTGGGACTTTGAAAATTTTGGAATTTTTGGTCCCAACATGGGGGTCAGACAGGGTCAACTTTGGGGGGTCACCCTGAACTACTGGAAAGACCTAGCCCAAAACGGATTACAGTTTCACAGAGGATATATCTCGAACTTCACGATGGTGTATGCAATTTGGATCTAGTACCTGTGGTGCGACCTGGGGGTTACCTTCACTCGGCGGGAAAAGAAAACCCACATGCGGGAAAAGAAAACCCAATTTTCAAAATAGAATATTTTTCAAACCCTTTGCAACAAAGATCAAATTAACACTTATGTTTGTTTAATGGAGTCTCTAGATTAAATTGGAATAAGCTTTACCTTACATCATTCCCTTATGCATAGCCCAGATGATCAAATTCTGGCATGATGCCATTTCCAGCCAAATTTGCCGTTTTTACCAAATTTTGCTTGTTTTTATGCTAAAATGGGTCTAGTTTGGCTCTAAATACAAGAAAAACACGTTTTCTACCCGATAGGATGCTTAAACTGTCGAAAATAAGCAAATCTAAAAATTTTCCAAAGTTAGCCTATCTTTACGTGTTAAACATACAAAATTTTTAAATACTACGTATTTAGACTTATATATATATATATTTCTGAACAAGGTTTGATATTTTTCGATGCAGACGTACTAAAATCAACCCGCTCTTTCGAATGGTGCAGTGAAAATTGTTCTGGCACTTTCTAGCAAAAAAATTCAGGATGGGTTTTCTTTTCCCGCATATGGGTTTTCTTTTCCCGCATTGGGTTTTCTTTTCCCATCTGTTTCGTCGAAAATTTCTCACTAACGGTAAGAGCTAGAAAGGAGATTTATAGCTCATTTTGAAGCCTCATGGCAGTTCTCGTTAGAATTTTAATTTGTCCTTGCATTAAAGAGTTTTGTCTAAAAATCTGAAATTTGGGTTTTTATTTCCCGCCGCGCTATATATACTTATACTATATTATTATTATATTATTACTTATACTATATATACTCAGGGTATTTTTTAGGGATTTTTTTCCGGGGGCTGGCTTATCCCTAGTGGGGGGGGGGGGGGGGGGGGGGGGGGCCGCCCCCCATTCGGCGACCTCCCCCCCCATTCGAGGAGCCCCCCCCATGAAAAGCCCCCCCATAAATCCCGACCTCCCCCCCCCCATAACCCCAAAAATTGCCAAATTTTACCATTTTTACCCAAAATTTTCAAAAATTTTTCCGGCTTCGCCGGATTTTTGACTAAATTTTCGCTATTTTAGCTTAAAAAACACCTAAAATTAGTCATTTTTTAGCGATTTTTAGCAGTTAGTACACAAAAAACCCACAAAAATTGAAAAAATTTTCTAAAAATATGCCCCCCCCCATTTGGGGTGAGCCCCCCCCCCATCGATGGGGGGGGGCCCCCCCCATGAAGCCCCCCCCCCCAAAAAAATTTGCCAAGGAAGAAGCCAGGGGGGGGGGAAGAAATTTTCGGGGGTAACAATTTTTTGCAAAAATGAGCCAAAACATGGTATTTTTTGGCGTATTTCATGGTGAAACGCAAAAAGTTCTCAAAAATGCCAGGATTTAAGCTAAAAATAGCTATTTTTACGAAAAAATCTCCGGCGAAGCCGGAACATTTTTGAAAACTGGCCTATTTTTGGCAAAAATTTGGGCCTCCAAAAAATCCCGGGGGGGGGGAAGCAAAAATCCCGGGAGGGGGCGATTTCGGGGGGGGAAAGGCATTTTCGGGGGGAAGGTCAATTTCGGGGGGGGGGGCTCCCCGCCCCCCCCCCCTGTAAAAAATACCCTGTATACTGGATGTCAGAAAAAATCGGAAAAATTTTTTTGGAATTTTCCGATTATATTTGGATTTGGGTTTTTTGAGTTGGGTTTTTCCCGCCGAGCTTGGGACAATTGTTCTCACTAACGGCGCACTCTAGGCGTATGCCAAAGGCGAGAAAAGCCCAAGAAAATGTTGGGGAAAATTTGGAAAAATGACCGAGAAATCACAGAAAAACTTTGGAAAAATGTAGTGAAAATATCGGAAAAATATCGTGAAAATATAGGGAAGATGTCCGGAAAATATGGGAAAATGTCTGGAAAACAATGAAAAAATGTCTGAGAAATGTCTGGAAAACATCGGAATAATGGAAAAGTTGCACAAGAAACGGAAAATCCACAGAAAAATCGGAATAAAATCGGAAAAGTTGTACAAAAAGTCGGAATAATTTCCGGAAAATCGGAACAATATTATCCCGATTTTTTCCGAGAAAAGTTTTCCTGTGCGGAGGGCGAGGGGTGAGAAAAAGTTTTGAAAGGGGAGGGGGGTCACCACAGGTGGACAAGGGGGGAATTCCCCCCCCCCAATCGGCGAAGTCGCCCACAAGGGGTCGCGAAATTGCTCGCATAAGGGGAAGAAAATTGGACACAACGGGTAAGAAAATTGTCCAAAAATAGGTTTTGCGGCTAAAATTTCCAAAAATTTTCCGGCTTCGCCGGAATTTTTCATTCAAAATTTCTATTGTTTGCTAATAAACGTCTGAAAAACGTGTTTTAACTAAAAAAATTGCTGTTTTGCTAAAAAATGGGAAAAATTGCGTAAAAGTCGCTTTCAAAAGTACCTCTAAGAAAAGTCGCTCTCACAAGGGATTACCCAAATTTGTTTCCACAAGGGTCGGTGAAATTTGACCTCCCGTTCAGGTATGGAGGTCACCCATAGTTTCCCTGGAACTTTTGGTCTCTGGGGAGTAGAAAATCTTGGAAGGTTGGTAGTCGATCCCCTAAATGTGATAGGGGTACCCCTAAACCATAGTTTCACCGGAGATATTGGTTGGGGGAGGGGTAGGCTGGGCTTATTCTAGGGATTTTTTCTTGGGGGGGCCCTCGGGGGCGAGCAGGGCTGTTGCGCGGCCTTCCTCAGAAAAAAGGAATAAAAAAAGGAATTTTGAAACAGAAAAAAAGGAAAAAAAGGAATTTTCCCGATGAAAACTGGCAAAAATAACAAACTTCAAAGGCTATTTTCTTGCTACTACGCTAACGCATTAATATTATTTTTGCTTTAAAACTTTATTCTGATTGGATAGATTCGACGAAGCCGAGCGATTTTTTTATATTGATATCTGAAAATGGCTCCTGAAATCTGTAGTGCCGCCTGTAAACTTTTATGCATATATACACACAGACTCAGGCGTGTAGCCAGGGAGGGGGGGAGGGGGGCATGCCCCCCCCCGAAATCGGAGACAAAACAAACATTTTTAATGAGTAAAAGCAGCGTGAATATTTCGAAAAATTTTGGCCTGCGGCGCTATTTTTGAACGAAAATATCTCAAAAAACACTAGATTTTGCTTGAAATTTTCCACCAACGGCTCAGTTGCGACAGAAATTTCAGAGCATTTTTGCCTTGCCCCTCTAAATTTTTTCTGACTATGCTAGTGCACAGACTTATAGTAAGCAGGAACTAGACAGTGGTGGACTTTTTAGATTTTTATGATAAGTTGGAAAAAGTTCGAAAATTCTAAACTACAGGAGCCGGACCGGGGCCTGGAAATTGAAGGTCTAAATTAAAAATTTTCAAAAAATTCTTTAAACCCTAGGTGGGAAGGTAGTCGATATAATTGAGAAAAGTGAGAAAAGAGAAAGAGAACTAAAACTGAAATAGCAAAAACATATTTTGTTCAAAAAAATTTGTCCAGAAGTCTTCACTATTCCAAAAAGAAAAGCAATTATCTTGGACGACAAAATTAAATAGAACCGGTCCAGGTTAACACGAACCTCCTAGCAAATTCCGCATTGTTAATACATTTTACTTTTTTAAAACTGTATATATAAATAAGCTCGCATTCATAAGGAAAACATGCTGTCATAGTAAACGATTTCAGATAATATTTGAAAATCTCAACGATAAAACGAGAAGTTTAGATAATGTTCGAAATTTTCTGCAAAGTCCTGGAAACGACCTACAACCATCGAAATTTATATAATCTTAGCGTTGCGTAATAAAAATACATGTGCTGAAAAGAATAAAATCGTAAACATTTGTTATTTCGTGCACTCTAGAAACTTCAAAATCTCAGCCGTTAAATACTATATATAGCTTAAAACTACACTTTTTCAGCCAAATAGATCAAAATACAAAACGTAAAGCCAAGTCAAGTTATTATTAAATATACGTCCAAAATATAAAACCAACTTTGAAATTATAATCTACACGATCACATCCCGGCGAAGCCGGAAATTTTTGAAAAAATGTGGACAAATTTGCTTAAAAAGTTTGTAAATTCCTAAACTTTTTGAAGTCAGCCAGAAAAAAAGGAAATAAAAGGAATTTTGGACGAAAAAAAGGAAATAAAAGGAAGGTCTCGAAAAAAAAGGAAATAAAAGGAAAAAAGGAACCGCAACAGGCCTGGGCGAGTCATTTTTGGGGGGGCGAAAATTTTTCTAAAAACATGCTAAAAATTGCGCTATTTTTATAGCAATTGCCAAAAATAAGCGGATTTAGTGCTTAAATAGGCAAAAATCGACTAAAAATCTCCGGCGAAGCCGGAAAATTTTTGAAAATTTGGCCTTCTGAGCGATTTTTTCAGGGCAAAAGTTGGTACCAAAAGGGGCACCCACTTTTGGGGGGGGGGGCGATTTTGGGGGGGGGACGATTTTTGGGGGGGAAGGGTGTTTATGGGGGGGGCCCGCCCCGCCCCCAGTAGAATAAGCCCAGGTAGGTAAGGGTACGTAAGCTTTGGAAATTTGGTGGTGGACCCGCGAAATGTGATGGGTTACCTACCCGAACGGCAAAATTTTTGAAATAATTTTTCGCAATTTTTGAAAAAATTTGAAAAAGGGGCTATAAATCAGCTATAAACAGCTAAAGATGGTGAAGATGGGGGAACCCCTCCCCCCAAATGGGAAAGTGCCGACCCCACCCTCGAAATTTTGGAGACAGACCCCACCCCCAAATGGCCAAATCCCAGACCCCACCCACCATAGGTGTAACGGAGATTTGGGGTGGGGGAGGCTCCCCCCCCAACATTTTCTGGGGGGGGCCCCCACTGGCGACCCCCCCCCCAACTCTCCCCCAGGACCCCCCCTCCAACCCTCCCCCAAAAAATTTTTCATTTTTTATGCCAAAAATCGCATTTTCAGCCGTTTCTAATGATGAAAAACATCTAACCATAAAGTAATTTTAACATTAGACAGTGGTTTTAAACTCAAAAACTTGATCGCCAACATGTTTCCAAGTCGAAAATAAGGTCAATATTGAGTCATAAGATCCATAATACAGTTAAAAACGTGTATTTCTCATAATAATAAACAGTTTAAGCCAAAAATTTCGACATTTTTGAAAATTTTTTCAAAATTTACCCTAAAAATACCCAATTTTTGGCCATTTTTCGCGCCTTCGGCGCGACTACCCCCCCCCCCAGTTGGGGGGGGGGACGGCCCCCCCCCAAAAAGTTTTGGGGGAGGGTTGACAAAAGGCTTGGGGGGGGGCTACCCCCCCAACCCCCCCCCCCACCTTACACCTAAGGAGAACTTGTATTGTAAAGTTATGGTAAATTTGGTGTAAATTGCCACAATTTACAATAGATTTACGACATAGTAAATTTATCGTACTTTTTTTCCTCGTCTATTCAACGTTTTTACCACGTGGTAAAACTGTGGAAACTGACTTACCGTAATTTTACCATGATTATACAACTGGAGAAAAACGTGGTAAAAACTTTAGGTTGTTTTTACCATGAATTTTCGTTGTTGTAAACTCGTGCTAAATGTTTTACTATATTTTTCCACGCATGGTAAAATATGATTAAATTCATTGTAAAGGCTTGCAAGTTGTAACAGGCATTTTCGAAGCGTTTTCTTTTCACATGAGTAGTTATATGTATCACCGACTATATATATTTATTTATTTATACTACGTAAATGTATTCATTTACATGCGTAAACGTATTCTTATTTATTATTTATATTTATTTACGAATTGCCTATATACATTTTAATGAAAATCCGGACAAATTTTGGGCACTGGATGTAAGTATGTACATATACGTGTATATTATAAATAGAATATGCTGTGATTTTCGGAGCCAAGTTTGTTGCTTATCGCTGTTTACGCAGTGTCGCATATATTGATTATTGAAATAAAATTCAACAACTGTCATTTATACTTGACCACTGAATTAGATTTGCAACTGTATATATGTCGTAGTTCAGTATGTAATTCAGTTCAGTTCGGAACTGAACTAGTCCAGTATATACGTACCTAATTACACACTGAACTAGTTCGGTATGTAGTCAACATTTTCAAAACTATATATTACAGATCTTGTTTATAAACCCCTCGTTGCGATGCTGCAAATGTTGCAGGGTCAGTAGTCACAGGTGTGTTTGGGCTGGCTTTTTCCTACAGGGGGGGGTGGGGGCCCCCCCAGAAATTCGTTCCCCCCCCCAGACTTGGGTCGCAACCCCCCAGGATTCGGGCCTTCCCCCCCAGAACACCCCCCTGAAGTGCCCGGAAAAATAGGGTTTTGAGGGTAAATTTTGAAAAATTTTTCCGGCTTCGCCGGTCTTTTACCCATTTTTAAGCATTTTTTAGCTATTTTAAGCTTAAATTTAAGTTAAAAATAGTCTATTTTTTAGCTCAGCAGCAAAAAATAGCTATTTTTAGACATTTTTCTAAAAAAATTTCTTCCCCCCCCCCAGAAATCCGAGCCCCCCCCCCAGACCTGGGGGGGGGGAACCCCCAGACTTCCCCCCCCCAGAAATTTTTGCCTAGGAAAAAGCCAGTTGGGGGTGGGGGGTACCCTTCCCCCCTAAATGGAGGTGTTGCCGACCCCCCCCTAAAAATTTTTTCCTAACCCCTCCCCCAAATCGATTTTTCAGACCCCTCCCCCCCTAAAAATTTTCAAACCCCTACCTAAATTTTTGAAAATTTTTAGCTAAAAATTCGAAATTTTCCAAATAATTCCAAAAATTAGCGAAAAATTGCTAGAATTCGCTTAATTAAGCTAAAAATCGTTAAAAATATATAGGTAGCTGTAAATTGAGAGAAGTTTTTAATTTTTCAACGAAAAACCGATTTTTCGCCGACCCCCCCTCGAAAATTGTTCTTACCCCTCCCCCAAATCGACTTTTCGCGACCTCTCCTCCCTTTTTTTCGTCAAACCCCCCTCCCTACTTTTTTCTGAACACCCACCCCCACTTTTTTCGCCAGCCACACCTATGTCTGTAGTGTATATACAGGGTCAGTATTCTGCGAAATTAAGATGAATGAAATTTGTTCCATTTTCCACCTTCTTGTTATTTTCTTTTAATTTTCTAATCTTTTCAATTTTCGTAATTTTGCATCTAACTTTTTCTTCAAGTTGTTTATAAAGTGTCATAATTCATTCTTTGTTCATGCTTAATCATTTTTCCGTCGCTGCTTGAATGGAAAAAGTAATGTAAAAACATCAAAAAGTTTGTTTACCGTGCTTTTACCATGTTTGAAATTCGTGGTAAAATCGTGGTAAAATTATCTTAAAATGTTACTATCCTCCTCTGTTCAGTTTTAGCATGTTTTTACCACGTTTTTAGTATGGCTAAAAATGTGGTAAAATTATAGTAAACACATAGTAACTACGTAGGAAAGGCATCGTAAACAAAATGGTAAAATTGTTATAAAAACGGGATTTTGCATCCTAAAATCGTTGTAGATTTAGTAAAATCATGACAATATTATGGAAGTTTTGTGGTAAATGTATCGTACCTTGCGCACGAAAAATCGTGGTAAAAGCGTGGTAAGTACTCCACAGCAAATTCCCATAAATTTACAATAAATTTACCACTATTTTTACCACATTTTTTCAACGAAAACTTCTCCGAAATAAAAAAAAAAAAAAAAAAAAAATAGGGAAAAAAAAAAAAAAAAGAATATTGTTAGTTGGCAATAACGTTTTTTCGGCGAATTTGCGAATTTTTTCTAAATTTTTGACCGAAAAATTTTTTACCCAATAGGTGTAATTGGGGGGGGGGGGGGGGGAGGGGGTTTGGGGGGGGGGGGTAACCCCCCCCCCCCCCCCCCAGCCATTTTCCCAAAAATTGTGCATTTTAGGGCAAATTTTGCAAAATTTTCCAACAAAGTCAAAATTGTTGGCCTAACGTGTTTGTTATCGCGAGAAATACACGTTTATAACGGTTTTAGGGTCTTCTAGACTCAATACTGACCTTATTCTGCACTCAGAAACATGTTGGCAACATAGATGTGTTAGGGGGGGGTGGTGGGGGGACCCCCCCACCAAATTGACAAATTTTCGCGACCCCCCCCCCAGATTTTTCAGACTTTAGCTAGGTTTCGATTTTTGGCCAAAAAGTGGCCAAAAATGGCAAAAAAATCGAAAATTTAGGGGTTTTTGGGGCAAGTTGGCGGACCCCCCCCCACCCTCCGTCGGAACCCCCCCCCCCCCAGATTTTTTGCCCAGCCACACCTATGGTTGGCAATGGAGTTTTCGAGTTTAAAATCCTTGTCTAATGTTAAAATTACTTAAGGAATTCATGTTTTTGGGCATTAGCAATGGCTCAAAATGCTATTTTTGACATAAAAATAGAAAAATTTTTTTGGGGGAGGTTTGGGGGGGGGTCGTGGGGGGGTTTGGGGGGGGGTCTAAAAAGGGGGGGCCCCCAAAATTCCGGGGGAGGGGGCCCCCCAACCCAAATCCCCGTTACACCTATGCCCCCCCCCAAATTCGATTTTTCCGGACCCCACCCCACCTCAAAACGGCTGACCCCGACCCACCCTAATTTCGGCTACCCCCTCCCCCAACGTTTTCTCAAGGTACACCTATGTTCCCCCCCCCAGATTTTTTGGCATATGTACCCACATTCGGCTACCCCCCGTACCCCCCCCCAGGCGCGCCCCCCCCCCTAATAGTTTCCCTGGAACTTTGGTCTGGGGGGAGGGGGGTAAGTCTTGGCCGACCTCCGAAATGCGATGGGGGTAAACCCCCCACCCCCCAGAATTCGGACCTCAGATGTTTCGAAAAATGGCCAAAAAATGAAAAATGTTCTGTAATTTAGCCCTTTTTTCATCAAAATAAGGCTTGTTTTTAACGTGTTAGGCGTTTTTGCACCGTTTTAAAGCGATTTTAGGTCAAATTTTGGAAAACATTTTCAAAAAATGACCGTTTTTCGGCCAAATTTAGCTAACATTTTGGGTACAAAAATCGTTGGACGGGGGGCGGTTCGGGGGGGTAGCCAAAAGTGGGGGGGGGGTAAAGTTGGTCGAAAAGTTTTGGGGGGGATACCCCCACCCCAACCTCCTGGTCAGTAGCGTAGATACAAAAAATTTTCGGGGGGGGGGCGGTTTGCATAGGTGTAAGGTGGGGGGGGTTGGGGGGGTAGCCCCCCCAAGCCATTTTTCAACCCACCCCCAAAACTTTTTTGGGGGGGGGCCGTCCCCCCCCAACTGGGGGGGGGGGGGGGGTAGTCGCGCCGAAGGCGCGAAAAATGGCCTAAAATTGGGTATTTTTAGGGTAAATTTTGAAAAAATTTTCAAAAATGTCCAAATTTTTGGCTTAAACTGTTTATTATTATGAGAAGTACACGTTTTTAACTGTATTATGGATCTTATGACTCAATATTGTCCTTATTTTGGACTTGGAAACATGTTGGCAATCAAGTTTTTGAGTTTAAAACCACTGTCTAATGTTAAAATTACTTTATGGTTAGATGTTTTTTATCATTAGAAACGGCTGAAAATGCGATTTTTGGCATAAAAAATGAAAAATGTTTTTGGGGGAGGGTTGGGGGGGGGGTGCTGGGGGGGGGGGTGTCGCCAGATGGGCCCCCCCCACAAAATGTTGGGGGGGGAGCCTCCCCCACCCCACATCTCCGTTACACCTCGGGCGGTTTGGACCGACGTTGGGGGGGGGGGTAAAATTTATTTTTTCGCTCAACATTTGTATGAACACTACGTACAAAATTGTTATAAGGTTCTAAGCCTAAATCTATTGTAGCCGAAAGCGACAAGCTAAAACCCAAAAAGGGGGTCTGGGGGGCGGAGCCCCCCAGAAGTTGAGAAATTTTTCAATTTTGCCATAAAAACGCTATTGAAACATTGAATTCTTTGCATTGTATATATATTATCAATTCCCAAACCAAATTTTGTAGTTTAATTTGCTATATATTTTCCACTTCTAAAGTCTCGTACGTAAACTCAGACTGGATGCTCCCATTATCAACAGGGTATATATATATATATATATATATTCCAAGCAGCACATATCCAGTATCCACCATTTAAGACAATCATGCTTGCATAATGCAGTTTATGAAACTACAAAGCTGGTAAAGCAAAGTAAAGTAAAGCAAACTATTTAGTATATAAAGGTTTAATTATATAGAATATATATATGCTAATAATGAAGTCGCGCCGCAGGCGCGAAAAATTTTCACTAAAGCATAAATGCACTAATTTTTGGGGCATTTTAATACAATTTCTTTGTGTTTATGATAAGTTGAAACGCCCGCGCTTCGCGCGCGCGCGCGGCGGGAAATCCATTTCGGGGGGGTGGCCGCCCCCCCCCCCCTATCTACGCTAGTGTCCCTGGTGAAACTATGCCCTGAACCCTCCCAGAATTCTGACTTCAAAAATTTTTTAAGAAAGATTTTCAGCGTAGCTACCCATATTTTTGGTAATTTTTTTAAAAAACTACCAGTTTTCGGCTAAAACTTTTGCAAATTTAGGTAGAGACTTTGAAAATTCTTAGGTATACAAAGTTTTCGCGCCTGCCTTTTGGGGCGACTACCGCGCTCCCAAATTTGGAGTTGGAGGCAAAAACATCCCTGCCCCCTGAAATAACTGACTTGCAAAATCCATATCAAAAGATTCATTGAGGTAATAGGATATCCGGGCCTCCAGTTATATCCGAGGAAAGAGGCTCCTTGCCGCTGGATACCATCAGACGCAGAGGGAGTCCCACCAGAGAGCCGCCAGATGTTGGTCAGTCAGTCGCTTGCAGCTGGATTTCTGGATTTCACTATTTAACCCATAGCTGGGAGCATGGCCTATTTGGAGGCGGCCAATACCCGCCTCGTCATATATATACGTATATATATTAGGGATCGACCGGATCCAAAATTTTGCCGGATCCGGACCCGGATCTAGTCATCAAAATACATGCAAATTTTTAAAATTTTGTTCTTTTTTTGTTTTGTTAATGCTTATGTGGCTTTTTTTATAGTTTTGGTAATGCATCAATGCAGGTAGTGAATTTATTTAATAATTTCCAGCAATTTCGCTGTGTTTGATATATACTGCAAATGAGTTAACAAACATTTAGCCTGAAAGAAACAATTTTCACTAAGTATGTATATATATATCTAAAGAATTTTTGAAATGTGTGGGCCGCAGGGGGAGGACGCCCCCCCGCCACTAGTGGGGGGGGGGGACGCCCCCCCCCGCCACTAGTGGGTTGGGGGAATAAAATGGGCCAAAAATGCTAAAAATGCTGTATAAATAGCCTGTTTTCCACATACACTGCTATAAGTACGTATGCTTAAAAGTACTCAAAAATCAAGTTTTAGCACCAAAAAAGGCGATTTTTGATAAAAAATTCCGGCGAAGCCGGAAAAATTTTGGAAATTTTGACCAAAAATCCTAAAAATTTGGCAATTTCTGGGCACCTTAGGGTGAGTGCGGGGGGGGAAGCCCAAGAAAGTGGGGTGGGGCCGAGTGGGGGGGAGGTGCTCGAGTGTGGGGGGAACCCAAAAAGTGGGGGCGCCCCCCCCCAGTAAAATAAACCCAGAAAGTTTTTCAACAAAATCAGCAGATTAGTAGATCAACATTACCTTCCCATTAACTTCTTACATGGGGCTTGAGAAGAACATAAAACCAATACTTGAACATCTTAAAAATTTCACTGAAGTTAAATTTTTTGAGTTTACAAGTCGTTTAGGCTTACTGGTCTAGTAATTTTGCAATACATAAGAAATGGTTAAACGCTGTAAGTAGACTTAAAATTTTGCTACTACCGAAAAACCATTTTATTAAAAGCATCGCTTAAAAATTCAGAAAAGCACAAGTTCAAATTGGGAAAACCCAACACGTCAAGGAGTCTGATAATTGCAAACTTTGTTAACTTTTTGTCTATAGATGTCTTAAAATACTCATGGAGACCTATTTAACACTAATTAATAAAAAATTACATAATCATGGAAAAATATATAAAAATTCATTTGGCATGACTTGAGTATAAAATTAGAACAAAATATCAATGTCTATATACTTATTCGAGTTCAGTTGAATTTTAAGATTCACAAGGGTCTGCGGGCGGTAGCCCCCAGTAAAAGCCACAGTCTTAGCACGAAAAATCGTTTCTAGAAATTAATTTAGAGCACTCCAGGCATTTATATTTTAGTTTCAGTGATAAATTTCCTTTGATTCGTTACCTGCAAAAAAGATCCGGATCCGGATATCCGGTCGATCCCTAATATATATATATATATATAATATCGTATATATATATGCGTATTATATAGGGGCGCGATAGCGCCCCTACATAATATATATGGGTGTAAAGGCGTCTGCACGGCCCCCTGGAGACAGTGTTGGCCTGGTGCCAGCTAGTTAGAGGTCCGGGAGGGATAAAAAGGTTGCCATCGTAAACAACTCGAGTAGTACTACAAGTACCACCATACTTTTGGTTAGAATTCGAAACTTCGAATTTTTGCACTAGGCGATAGTTACGGTGCGTTTGTTTTTTTTCTCGGTGAATAACGCTTATTGGAAATGCATTTTACGGCTACGTTTTGGAACGATGTGGGCATTTTGGCACCATACTACTATTATATGTTGGTAGACAGGATCCCCCCATGCTACCTTTTTTGGTCATTTTGGCACCTGGCCAATTTTGGCTCTGTGCCAATGTCCCAAAGTCGGACTTTCGCTATTTTTCGCAAATTTTGGTCACACTTTTCTAGAACTGGGTAGAAGCTGGAGAGGTCTAGTATCTTTTGTTGAAAATTACCAGTAGGGGTGCATAAACTAACGAGGGGGATTTTTTAATTTTGCTCCCTGGCTTTCAGGAGATGGGCCCAAACTTTGCATTTTTTTGGCCTGTTTGGGCGAAAAGTTTCTAAGTCCCACTTTTACTAGAAATGCCCTAAAAGTCACTAAAAATGGCGTTTTTCGGTCTTGGGGTGGTGCCCATATATAGTAAATCGGGGTCGCTGAAAACGATGAGCATACTGCCGATACCGCCCGAAGTGACCACTGGTCAGCATGGCTCCTGTGGTTCCTCGCCCAGGGTCAAAGTTGGGAAAACTCACTCTAAACAGCGTTTTTCGGCGTTTTGGTCGGGGGCATATATAGTAAATCGACTACGCTCGTTTCAATGGGCATATCGCCGAAACCGACGGTACTGACCACTGGTCACTACAGCCTATGGTGCCTATTGACCACTGGTCAAACGGACTAAAGCTGCGTTTTTCGGCGTTTTGGTAGGGGGCATTTATAGTAAATCGACTACGCTCGTTTCAATGGGCATATGGCCGAAACCAACGGAAGTGACCACTGGTCACTACAGCCTATGGGGCCTATTGACCACTGGTCAAACTGCATAAAACTAAGTTTTTAGTTATTTTGGTCTGTGGCATATATATTATATCTACTACTTTCGTTTCGTTTCAATGGGCATATCGCCGAAACCGACGGAAATGACCACTGGTCACTATAGCCTATGGAGCCTATTGGCCACTGGTCAGGGGGGAGGGAGCATGGAAAATGTAGGAGGAGGAGGACCAGGACAAAGCAGGAGAAAAGGGGAGGGGAAAAAAGAAGAGGAAGGGAAGAGAGGAGGAGGAAGAAGGAGGAACGGCCTAAAACAGCGTTTTTCGGCGTTTTGGTCGGGGCACATATAGTAAATCGACTACGCTCGTTTCAATGGGCATATCGCCGAAACCGACGGAAGTGACCACTGGTCACTACAGCCTAAGGGGCCTATTGACCACGGGTCTAACGGCCAAAAACTGCGTTTTTTTCAGATAGGGAAGGGAGGTGGGGGGGACGCGGGGGGGTGGGATCGGGAAGAAGAGGAAAGAGGAGGGAAAGAAAGGGGGGGGGAGGAAGGAAAGAGAGGGAGAGGAAGGAGGGGGAGGGGAAAAAAGGGAGGGGGAAAAAAGAAAGAAGGGGGGAGGGGGGAGGGGGAAGGGGGGAAGAGGGGGGGAAAGACAGGGGGGGGGAGTGGTTTCTTATTATGTAGGGGCGCGATAGCGCCCCTACATAATATGGGTATAAAGGCGTCTGCGCGGCCCCCTGGAGACAGTGTTGGCCTGGTGCCAGCTAATTAGAGGTCTGGGAGGGGTAAAAATGTTACCATCGTAAAGTACTCGAGCAGTACTACAAGTACCACCATACTTTTGGTTAAAATTCCGAACTTCGAAATTTTGCACTAGGCGGGAGTTACCGTGCGTTTTTTTTTTTTTCTCGGTTAATAACGCTTTTCGGAAGTGCTTATGTCAGCGCAGTGTTGGAACGATATGGGCATTTTGGTCCTATACTACTATTATATGTTGGTAGGCAGGGTCCTCCCATGCAACCTTTTTTTGGTCATTTTGGCACCTGGCCAATTTTGGCACTGTGCCAAGGCCCCAAAGTCGGACTTTCGCTATTTTGGCACTTCGGTTGTGATCGACTTTTTTTCACAGGCTAGCAGCTAGATCGGTTTGGTTTATTTTATTTGAATATTTCGGACTATGCGCGGAATGTAACGAGGGGGATTTTTTAATTTCGCTCTGTAGCTTTCAGGAGATGGGCTCAAACTTTGCATTTTTTCACCTGTTTTCACGAAAAGTTTCTAAGTCCCACTTTTACTAGAAATGGCCTAAAAGTCACTAAAAATGGCGTTTTTCGGCGTTGGGGTGGTACCCATATATAGTAAATCGGGGTCGCTGAAAACGATGAGCATACTGCTGAGGTCGGTGGATGTGACCCCTGACCCACAGCGCCCACCCACAGTGGGCCCGGTGTGGGTCAAAAATGAAAGTCTTCAAAAGTGGTCAAGTTTGGTGTCAGATGAAAGGCCTTGGTGAGGCGATCAACTTTTGTCATTATACCACCTACAGAAAGTGGTCCCAGCGGCCTGTGGGTGGGTGTCCCACCCACAGTGGGTCCGGTGTGGGTCAAAAATGAAAGTCTTCAAAAGTTGTCAAGTTTGGTGTCAAATGAAAGCCCTTGGCGAGGCGATCAACTTTTGTCATTATGCCACCCACAAAAAGTGGTCCCACCGACCTGTGGGTGGGTGCCCCACCCACAGTGGGCCCGGTGTGGGTCAAAAAAGAAAGTCTTCAAAAGTGGTCAAGTTTGGTATGAAATGAAAGACCTTGGCGAGGCGATCAACTTTTGTCATTATGCCACCCACAAAAAGTGGCCCCACCGATCTGTGGGTGGGTGCCCCACCCACAGTGGGCCCGGTGTGGGTCAAAAATGAAAGTCTTCAAAAGTGGTCAAGTTTGGTATCAAATGAAAGCCCTTGGCGAGGCGATCAACTTTTGTCATTATGCCACCCACAAAAAGTGGCTCCACAGACCTGTGTGTGGGTGCCCCACCCACTGTGGGTCCGGTGTGGGTCAAAAATGAAAGTCTTCAAAAGTGGTCAAGTTTGGCATCAAATGAAAGCCCTTGCCGAGGCGATCAACTTTTGTCATTATGCCACCCACAAAAAGTGGCCCCACCGACCTGTGGGTGGGTGCCCCACCCACAGTGGGTCCGGTGTGGGTCAAAAATGAAAGTCTTCAAAAGTGGTCAAGTTTGGTGTCAGATGAAAGGCCTTGGTGAGGCGATCAACTTTTGTCATTATACCACCTACAGAAAGTGGTCCCAGCGGCCTGTGGGTGGGTGGCCCACCCACAGTGGGTCCGGTGTGGGTCAAAAATGAAAGTCTTCAAAAGTTGTCAAGTTTGGAGTCAAATGAAAGCCCTTGGCGAGGCGATCAACTTTTGTCATTATACCACCTCCAAAAAGTGGCCCCACCGACCTGTGGGTGGGTGCCCCACCCACAGTGGGCCCGGTGTGGGTCAAAAAAGAAAGTCTTCAAAAGTGGTCAAGTTTGGTATCAAATGAAAGCCCTTGGCGAGGCGATCAACTTTTGTCATTATGCCACCCACAAAAAGTGGCCCCACCGACCTGTGGGTGGGTGCCTCCCACTGTGGGTCTGGTGTGGGTCAAAAATGAAAGTCTTCAAAAGTGGTCAAGTTTGGTATCAAATGAAAGCCCTTGGCGAGGCGATCAACTTTTGTCATTATGCCACCCACAAAAAGTGGCCCCACCGACCTGTGGGTGGGTGCCTCCCACTGTGGGTCTGGTGTGGGTCAAAAATGAAAGTCTTCAAAAGTGGTCAAGTTTGGTATCAAATGAAAGCCCTTGGCGAGGCGATCAACTTTTGTCATTATGCCACCCACAAAAAGTGGCCCCACCGACCTGTGGGTGGGTGCCTCCCACTGTGGGTCTGGTGTGGGTCAAAAATGAAAGTCTTCAAAAGTGGTCAAATTTGGTATCAAATGAAAGCCCTTGGCGAGGCGATCAACTTTTGTCATTATGCCACTCACAAAAGGTGGCCCCACCGACCTGTGGGTGGGTGCCTCCCACTGTGGGTCTGGTGTGGGTCAAAAATGAAAGTCTTCAAAAGTGGTCAAGTTTGGTATCAAATGAAAGCCCTTGACGAGGCGATCAACTTTTGTCATTATACCAGCCACAAAAAGTGGCTCCACCGACCTGTGGGTGGGTGGCCGGCGTGGGTCAAAAATTAAAGTCTTCAAAAGTAAAAAAATGGTAAAAAATTAAGTGTAAAAAAGGTAGTGTTTGGTAAAAAAATGAAAGCCCATTTGCTCACATTTGCCCTGCCTATTGCATTTTTCAAGCTCCTTATCTGCGTCAGCTCACTGCTGGAAAGGGAACCTTTAAAATGACAGAAGGACAAGTAATAAAAATGCTCCTCCGGAGCATGAAAAAGTAATATGGGTAGTTGTGAGGTTGTAAAATCAAGAGAGGACTAGTCTTAAAAATGCTTAATATGGGGCTAGGTTCAAAAAAAGAAGAGGACTAGGTTGTGGGCGAATTAATATGGGCACAGCTTCGCCGAGCAACCCATATTCGCGGGCTTTCACGCTTCGCCATGGCGATTGCCATAATATACAAAGCAATTAATGTCAGTCAATAATTAAAAATCCAGCAGTTATATATACGTAAACTATATATAGTATATAATTTTGGTTGTGCTGGACTACGACAAGCAACTAGAAAGAACCATGGCTATGATTGTAACGCTAACGGTTGAATAGAAATAGAAGATCGTCGGAGAGAGTCCTGATCCTGAAGTTATTGTTGAAATATATACTTTTCTTATAAATGGTTAAAACGCTCAGTAGATAAATATTAAGAGTTTATCGAAAGAAATGTTTGCTTCCACAAAAACTCGTTTATCATAGTCGTATATTATTTACGTGCCGTAACTAAATCTGAACGGTACGTATAAAAATATATAACTTTTCAGTCCGCGAATATGGGTTGCTCGGCGAAGCTGTGCCCATATTAATTCGCCCACAACCTAGTCCTCTTCTTTTTTTGAACCTAGCCCCATATTAAGCATTTTTAAGACTAGTCCTCTCTTGATTTTACAACCTCACAACTACCCATATTACTTTTTCATGCTCCGGAGGAGTTTTTTTTGTGGTATATATAGTTGCTAGGGTGCGGTGGGGTAAGAAAAAAAAACGGAGCATGAAAAAAGTATTATGGGTGATGGTGAGGTTGTAAAATCAAAAGAGGACTAGTCTTTAAAATGCTTAATATGGGGGCTAGGTTCAAAAATAGAAGAGGACTAGGTTGTGAGCGAATTAATATGGGCACAGCTTCGCCGAACAACCCATATTCGCGGTATTTCTCGCTTTGTCTTAGTTTTGTTGGCGCACGAGGTTCTATCGGTGAATAGCAATTAAAAAATTTAAAAGGTGAAATATACATATATTTTATTTTTTGTTTTCTGTATACGGTTTGGTGGGGAAATAAATAATAATATAATTATGATGGTGTTGTGTTGGAGCTGGCGGGAAGAACGGGATGAGATGTAATGAGATCAAGGTTAATTGTTCGAACAAGAAGGAAAAAAAGAGCAGAGTAGTAAAATTATTCTTGAGATAAAAATGGATTGAGTGAAAAATGGGTTAGTATAAAGAGTTTCTCAAAGAAAACGTTTGCTAAAATAAAAGTTCTGTTACGCTCGAATACATTATATACGTAGCAGTAGAGATTGTTTATGCACTATAAACTAAATGTAGCTTGGATGGATATGCATAATGATTTACGTTTATAAACCGCGAATATGGGTTGTTCGGCGAAGCTATGCCCATATTAATTCGCTCACAACCTAGTCCTCTTCTATTTTTGAACCTAGCCCCCATATTAAGCATTTTAAAGACTAGTCCTCTTTTGATTTTACAACCTCACCATCACCCATATTACTTTTTTCATGCTCCAGAGGAGCATTTTTATTTCTTGTACATATATATTTATATAAAAGTAAAATATCTACAAATTATATATACATTAAATTATATATGTATTATGACTTACGCCAGCATGAGCTTCGTTGTAGGACAGGCTCATATGATATGTTAAGCTGTTGCAACTTGTATATACAACTTGTTTTCCTTAATTTACAACCTCACTAGGACACTCATATGTATTTTACAGGCTAGTTTTAGCTTCTGTGCAACCTGCCTACAAAGACTCATGTATTTTACATGCGACGAAGGAACACTTTTTGTTCTTGTTACTTCATGGCTGAATGTTTTTTGGCATCAGAAACGGCTGAAAATGCGATTTTTGGCATAAAAGGTACAAAACGTTTTGGGGGAGGGTTGGGAGGTCTTCAGAGGAGACCCCAGAAAAAGTTGTGGGGAGCCTCTCCCACCCTAAATCTCCGTTACACCTATGGTGTGGGGTGTCGCTTTTCGAGACGCCCGCCCCTGTGAAAATATACCCTGCCTGTATATATACATAACATTCAAAACATGCTACATTATATATATACGTATATACGTACATATGTACGTATTTACACCTATGGTATGTATGTATATTTTTGCACAGGCTATACATATATTTGTAAAATGACTGTTGCATCAGCTTCCTCTGCTGTTAAAGTGGACGAGGCGACTCCGTCAATCAAAGAAGCCTTGAAACGCTATATCTTAAAAGATAGAAAGCGGAAGAAAGACGGTAAGTGTATCCAACACAGGTCTGTAGCACAGCAGCACATGGTTTCCCCCTCAACCATGTTGCCTCCAAATTTTAGATTTTATGCCAATAGTTGTATTTGCCATGCATCTAAGATTTCGATTATTTTAACATAAATTCTGAACTCGAACATGAATAGCCGCTCTACGTACGTACGTATATACATACCCGGACATTCGTTAAGTCAAAGTAAGAGGATGTCCGGACATGAAATAATATCCGCTGCCCATCTGGCTTATTTTTAGGCAAAAATTTATGGGGGGGGCTTCATGGGGGGCCCCCCCATCGATGGGGGGCATATTTTGGAAAAAGATTTCGAATTTTTGCGGGTATTTCGTGTAAAAATGTGTAAAAATCGCTAAAAATGAATAATTTTAAGTGGTTTTTAGGCTAAAATAGTGAAAATTTCGTTAAAAATCCGGCGAAGCCGGAAAATTTTTTGAAAATTTAGGGTAAAAACGGTAAAATTTGGCAATTTTTGGGGTTATGGGGGGGAGGTCGGAATTTATGGGGGGGCATTTCATGGGGGGGGTCCTCGAATGGGGGGGGAGGTCTCCGAATGGGGGCGGCCCCCCACCCCCCCCAGTAAAAATAAGCCAGGCCCATCAGTTATGAGTATAAATAGTTAATTTTTGAAGTTTTGCAAATTTCACCTTAGTTATACAAATTAAAATTATGAAAGATTTAAAATACCAAACTTTTAATAGTTAATTTTGGTTATAATATATATATCCCGATATCATTCACGCCCGGACTGCTCCTATGGTTTATATATATGCAGCCAACCAAGGTCCATGCTTTGTCAACAATCTTTGAGACGCAACAATGCTTACATTGCTTGCGCAAATAGGATGTTTTAAAGTGATAATGGCATTACAAAATGTTTGTAAACTGTATGGCCGAGCCCTATAATTACGTATCAACAGTGAGTATAAACAATTTTAGAAGAAGAAGAACACAATGCTTTGCAGCGTCAGCTTAAGGAGAGAGAAATCAAGAAGAAACAAGACAGTCTGACTTTGGAACAAACTAAACAACAGGTCGGCTGCGTTGTCTTCGCAATGGATAATTAAAGAACCACAAAACAAATCAAAGATTAATGTGGACTATATTAATTAAATTAAGCCAGTAAAATTGTAGACTGTTGTGATGTAAAATGATTTCATAGTAGAATTGGGAAAAGGTTTAAGCTAATTTTACGCTAAAAATTTGCCGTTTTTAATGCAATTTTCTGCCGTTGGTTCGGTTATCCAGTTCTTAATTTTAATCAAGTATTTTTATTTATTTCACTTATTTTATTACAATTTTGCTCGGATCTGTAGCTGATGCTGACCTTAGTCATTAATTCTTGTCGTAAATTGAATATACGACTCACTAGCGTAGCCAGAAAAAAATTTCGGAGGGGGGCACAGTGTTTTTTTTGCTCGGACTCTTTTGCGCTCTTCTGCGCACTGCCCCAAAATTTTTTGCGCAATTTGCTAAAAAAGTGCGCATAGCAGGAAAAATGCTAAAATTTAGCATAAAATTTCTGTTTTGCATTTAATAGTAATTACACGACCTTTCTGCTATGTTGAGAGCTGTTGATTATAAGATTCCAGAACTTAATGGCTGAATAATTTTGCAAACTCACTTATCTTTGCAACGACGGGTATGGGGCGCAGAAGCAAGACTTTACAAAAAAGCAACCATTACTGTACGTATGATAATCTTCAAGTTTTATTGAAGTAAAAGTAAATTTGTATCAAGTTTTATTGATATAAATGGAATCCGTAAATTTCGCAAAATGATGAATCCTTTAGACAATTTTTAAGTTGTTTTCAAGCTAAGAATCCTCTCTGCTTTTTATAAAAACAAAAATACATGCTAGTTTGAAATGTCATCGAAAATTACGCAGTTTTCGGAAAATGATTCCGACATCTGACTCAGTAATTTTCAGGGCTAAGCCCTGAGCATCTCTATTTTTAAATGCTTTTTGAACTGTCGGTAGGTAGAGAAAACACGGATAATAACATACGTAAACCTAGCTGTCACGGAATCTCTTGTTAAGGTTCTGTAAACTTCTCCAAAAACTGCCAAAATAAAATTAAAATTTAGCAGTTATTTCATAACTTGAATATGCAATGCGAGTTGCATATACAAGCTAGAAAATCACACGTACGTTAGGCCATAGGTGCTTGTATATTAATGCTAGCATGTATACTGAAAGTTAGGTCGCAATTTAGCGATAAACCAGTAGCAGGGAAGTAAGGATGGGGGTCTGGGGGCGGGGCCCCCAGGAAAAATTGAAGATTTTTGTGAAATTGAGAGCCAGGAGCAATTTTTCTGAGCACTTTGGGCAACTAATTTTTAGTAATTTTCTCTGCGTGTCGCTAGAAAAGGTGCGCACGCGTGCGCACAAGCCCAAAATTTTTTGCTAATTTCAGAAAAAAGTGTGTCATTGCGCACTTTTTTGAGCAAAAAAACACTGAGGGGCAGGTCAAAAATGCTCTGAAATTTCTACCGCAACTAAACCACTGGAGGCAAATTTCAAGCAAAATTTAGGACTTTTTGGAATATTTTCGCGGGAAAGTAGCGCCGCAGGCGAAAATTTTTCGAAATATTTATTCATTGCTGCTACTAATTAAAATTTATTCTTTTCCCTCCGATTTCGGGGGGGGCATGCCCCCCTCGCCCCCCCCCCTGGCTACGCGCCTGATACGACTAAATAGAGACGTTCTGTCGTTTATAGTTTTTGTATAGTCGTTGTATAGTTTATATCGTCAGATATGAAACACCATCAACCTGTTCAACATTTTTAAGTGATTGCTGGAAGGACACCCTCAGTTCAAGTTTTTGGCATACGGTTATGTGTGTACTTTTTAGGATTGTATTGTTTTGTTATGTATGCATACCTAACGTATATATTTCAGATTGATGAGCTTGAAGGGAAATTGTCCGTTTTGAAGCAGGAGAAACATCAACTGTTTGTGGAACTGAAAAAGGTGCTGAACAAGGAGACTGAGCAGAGGAAACAGCAGACCGTTCAACAGCCGTCGCCCTCTTCGTCTGCCAGCTGCAGCACTGGACCTGGAATCGGCGGTTCCGTAAATCCGCCTCCTCCTCTTCCTTCCGTTGGCTCCCATCCCCCTCCGGTCTATCATCCGACTCCGATTGCTGCCCCTGTTCCGATACGGCCACAGATACCCGTTACAACTCCTGTTGCCTATGCCAGAATGACCTCAATGACCTCAGCTTCTTTGCAAGATACTGAGTAATCTATTTCCTATTAATTATAATTTGCAATTTAGTTTGTCTGTTTCATCTTTTTAATTGCACAAATATTTTGATTGAATTGCCTTAAAAAGGGGGGGGGGCTACGAAATTCACTAAAAGTTTGATGTTGGAAAAGCTAGCTAGTTTTTTCTTGCCACATAATAAGTATTAGATTTGTTGCAAAATAGTTTAAAGTTTGAAAGAATTCCATGTAGCGTAGCGTCGTGTGGAGCCTTTGCAAGTTGGTGTTGTCGCTCCGAAACTCGACATGACACACATACAAACTTCGCTGTGTGCAGAACGCTACGTGCAAGGTACAGTGCCCAAATTTTGCAGAGATAGTCCTGACATATAGTGTTCTGATATCGCATAAAATATTCCATAGATTAGTGGATACTTTTCTGTGGGATGCGATCAAAGTGCGGTACGTGGTAGGTCCATACGGGTGGCGGTTAACTAAAGTCTTATGAGCTGTGGTTAATCAAGTGAGCCCAAATTTTCTCCAATTAATAAGCCAAGTATTTGCCTCAACTTCTGTGAAAATTGCGTGATTTCGTTAATCCCTGCGTTCGCAGTGCTGGATTACGTTATTGATGTCGCTGTAATTTGGTGGTATTTCAAAGATGTGAGCCAATTATATACTCCAAAGTTCTCCGGCAGAATCGTCTGAAACTTTGTACATTACAAGCCAGTGACTCCAACACGATATGCAGAAAGTTGGGTCACTAAGCCTCGCTCCAGTGTTTAGATATGCTGGATTGATTTCTCGAAGCATGGGTAACTATCGCTCCAAAAAGCTCTAAGACATTTGTAAGCGTATACTGAACGAAAGAAGCGCCATATCAAAAAACGGATTTGATATTCGGATTCAGCAGGTCAAATAACCCGTATAAGCACCTTTTCGGCAAAATCAGAGACAAAAAATTTTTTGACCCCATTTTTGCTGTGCTTAGCTAGCTTTTCAGGCCTAAAAATAAAGGCTAATTCTTAACAAAAAGTGAGATAGCACACTAACCGGAAAACCAAAACCCTCGAAACTTAGCCACAGCTAGCCCCTATCAGAACTTAATAACTGGTCAAAAGCTAGAGTAGGCTAGGGGCTGCCAATTTTATTAGATCGAAAACGGCGCACGGTCACCTCGCAACTTCTTGCCAAATTTCACACTTTGACTTGTTATTGTTGAAGAAGGAAGCAACGCTCGAAAGTCAGAATACTTTTAATATTTAGTACTAGTAACAGTAAATATTCATAGGAAAAAGTTTCATAATCGGTAAAACCGTTAATCCACCACAGCTGAAAATGTATTTTTGAAAAAACCCATTTTTCTCACCAAAATTTATACTTTTTCATCCTGCCAAAAACGTTGTATATGAGATATATTGTTGCCCACCGTAAACTTTTTTGATTTGATATGTTGGCTAACGTTGGGCAAAACAGTAGCTCTCTACGACGATGTCGTGCCAACCCGTTCATAGCCCCTTTTGGGGGCATATGGCAAGGGTTTTTGATTCTTGGTGAATTATTAATTAAACCCGTGATAAGTCAGGTTTTAAAACTTTGAAAAAGCAGAAGATGAGGATGTTGTAGGTGTAGTCTACGGAGAGGCTGCAAATGTTAAAAATTTGGCATTCTTAACAATTTTTGGACAACGTTTGGTTGCAAAGTTTTTGGAGATTCGGTATTAGATGAGGGCGCAGTGTTTAATAGGAAAGCGCTAGAATATACTCATGGCACTGTTTTCTAGAGCAATATGCAATAAGGTGTCGGTTGGACTCGAGACCAGCTTTTAAACTTTACAGATGTTTATCTGCGTTTTGCAAAAATATCCCGACTATGTTATTGTTCCAGTTATTGAGGCCTTGATATTGACGTCTTTTTAAATCTCAACACATATACATCTTGCATAATATTATGTGAGTTTGTAAGGGTACTTTTGTGTTTTTGTAGACCCTTGGAAAGCACCAGTGGGCCTCCACCATCAAAACGGTCTTCTCCGGCCCTGGCTTCCTTGGAATCGCAGCCAGAAGCCAGACTTGGTCCAGCCGCCCTCCCTTCCGCTGGTATTTATCAGCCGCGTCCACATTTGGTTCCTCCGGCATCTCGTGGTTTCCCTGGCGTCCTTTCCCATGCATCTCATCCAATTAGTTTGGGCAAACGACGCCCGTCTCCGGCTAACATTCATCCAATGTATCAAAGTGCGTAATGATTTTAGTATCTTGTTTATTGATGGACATTATAACATTGTGCCGTGCCGGCCGAGTGGTTAAGGCGTTCGACTTTGGATCCGATAGTCCGAGGATCGAATCCCCGCTGCCACAAGGCTTTCACAAATCCCCTTGAGCAAGGGACTAAGCACATATCGGTTCGCCGTGGGCTCTAGTCAACCCAGCTATCCATCCTTAGTTGGTCGGTAAATGGGTACCATTTATGTGGGAAGGTAACAGGAGACCGTGTAGGGCATCTGCCTTGAGGAGCTGGCCCCTCCTCCACGGTTGTAGTCATCATTCGAGGTGACACTCCTGGCTCAAGGGCTGTGTATCCGGGGATGAGCACCGGCACCCTATACCCTGACAAGGGTAGGAGAATTCTCCGGGGGTTACCTTTACTTTTATTATAACAGATGGATTGAATATACGACAAATTTAGTTTCCAAAGGTCCTGTTTCCACTGCCTTGGTTATTAGTCCATTAAGCCTAGTATACACAGTCATTGTTGCTAACTGTTTTAGGGTCCCCAACGTATGCTGAAAACGTTACCAACATTGCTGGTCTGGGTGGAGCGGATGTTTCGCGCTTATCAGCTTTAACAGGTATATTCGTCGCTGTACCTTCATGATATGTCAGATAGTGTTGTTGTCCGGCCGGTTGTTTTGGCTCGGCCGGCAGGGTGATGCAGACCTGCCGGCCGGCACCAGTTTTGCGCTATTTTGGTGCATTTTGCAAAACGTTTAGCATTATATAAATGATGTATTCACTTACGCCTGGTTACGTATAATAGATAAAGTCACCGTATTGGCCTGTTTCCGAAACCGGCCGGCCAACAACTCTAACAATGTCGGATGCAAATGTAGCCTGCTGAGACTCTGCTAGAAACGTTATAAGTGGAGGGAGATCAAAAGTGGGTAGGCACTTTTCTCTATTGTATGAACACCATTTGCGACTTTGATTGCTGCCACTTGCAAGAGATCGAATGCAGTTGCAGTGCATGCTTTAAGGTTTGTAGATGGTTCTGTATGTCAGATGTTTGCTGACTTGGGCTTGTTTGGTCCGTTTCTGGTAACTTCACTGATCTGAGCCTTTGCATTTGACGAAGGCAAAGCTTGAGCGACCCAAAATTGTTGTCGTCAAGTCTACTTAGTTTCCCTAGAACAGAAATAGTGCGTAATATACTTCAGTATTTACTTTGCCTTCGAGATCTCTGAATTTGCTGCTATTTGGAGACACAGCTCCTCCATTGTCAGTTAGATTTTCTACGGTGTGTTTTGCCAAACCTTCTACACAAACGTTCATCATTTTCAGTTCTAGTATTGCTTATTTTTAGGCTATGGAAATAACGCAGACGTCTCCCGTCGTATGACCGCCATGCGTCAGCGTCTGGACAGTCACGGCGGCGGCATTCCTCTTACTCCCAATCCTTATCCGCCTCCTTCTTCTGTGGTTGGTGGAGGTTATCTACCCACGGCAGCCGCAACTGACCACCCCTCTTCCGCCCTTCATAGAACCCAGCCGGCTGCTTTGCTCCTGTCAGGCTCTGGTTATCATATTCCTAAGAAAACCAGCTCATCTGGTCAATCTCCGTCGTCGGCTTCAGGCCACAGTTCGGTACGATTACGGTTTTTTGTGAAATGGGGAATGTTGGATTGATAAATCTCAGGAGGTAGCTTTTATTGTAGACTGTTTGTTTGGACTGACTTTAAGGCTGGCTTTTTCCTAGTAAAATTGGTGGGTGGGGGAGGGACGACGAAACCGGAAAAAGTTTTTCAGACTTACCTCAAACCCTATTTTTCCGGGCACTTGGTTTTGGGGGGGGGCATACCTGAACGGGAGGTCAAAATTCACTGATGCTTGTGGAAGCAAATTTGGGTACCCCTTGTGGAACCAATTTTTCTTAAGCGTACTTTTGAAAGCTATTTTTGCGGCTTTTCGTGAGAAACAGCGATTTCATAGCAAAAACAACGTTTTTCGGACATTTTCTAGCGAAAATACTTATTATATGTGAAAAATTCCCTAGAAGTCGTAAAGTTTTTGGAAATTTTAGTCGGAAAACCTATTTCTTGGGCAACTTTCCTAACCCGTTGAGACCAATTTTCTTACCCGTTATGGGAGCAATTTCGGGACCCCTTGTTGGCGGGCAACTTCTCCGAGGAGGGAATTCCCCCTTTTCTCATTCTTGTCCACCTGTGGGGAGGGCCGAAACCTGCGGCGGGGCAAGTTTGGGGGGAACCGATTCCTGGGGGAACTCTCCACTCCCTGTAGGAAAAGCCAGTAAGGCATAATTATTACATTGAACAATTTTTCGTGACTGTACCACATATTTTAATATAGAATCCAATTATATATAAGCTCCAGGACTAATTGTGATATGTTTTAGTTTTACCCTGGCTCTTCAAAGTCGTATGGTCGAAGCCCTGTATCAAGAAGTTATTATGGAAAGGACTAGGCTAGACTAGTAAGGTCTCGGGCGAAGTTTACATCAGAAATCCGGACTTCGAGCCCAGGATTGTTTTGAATTAGAGTATTACTGAGTCATTTATTGCTTGACTTGTCTTTTGAGTGTTTGTACAAGCAAAGCTATTCTGTCTTCTAAGTCGCCTCAGCAACACCAAAATCTGTTTTGTTTGTTCTATGATTGTATGTTGCATAGTAACTTACTGAACAATAATTTACAAGTTGTGCGTGTTGTGAATACTACGTATATTGGTGGTTTGTAATAATGTTTTCATGTTACTTCATAGTTGTGTTTGTCTGCAATAAAATTGGCTGTTTTGTCATTAGTTCAAATTGTACAATTGAAGGAGCTAAAGTGTCTTGTGATACTTACTTGCTGTTACTCGGTTTGGCGCATCTGCTGTCTAGGCTCGGATTGAAGCTGGGTTTTCTTTCTTTGCCCTAGCTAGGACTTAAGGTCTAGGACAAACGCTTGTCGAAATTAAGGGGGGGCTACGAAGGGGTTGGCACGACATCGTCGGAGAGAACTACTTTTTCGCTTACCGTTAGCCAACATATATATCAAAGTAAAAAAGTTTAGGGTGGGCAACAATATATCATATACACTGTTTTCGGCAGGACGCCAAAGTACAAAATTTTAGTTTGAAAAATGGGTTTTTTCAGCTCTGGTGAATTAACGGTTTGACTGATTTTGTCATTTTTGGCCACGAATGTTTATTGTTACTAGTACTAAATATTAAAAGTATTCCGGCTTTCGAGCGTTGCTTGCTTCTTCAGCAATAACAGCTCAAAGTTTGAAATTTGGCAAAAAGTTGCGCCGTTTTCGATCTAATAAAATTGGCAGCCCCTAGCCTACCCCAGCTTTTTACCGATTATTTGACCTGCTGAATCCGAATATGAAATCCGCTTTTCGATACGACGCTTCCTTCATTCAGTATGCGCTTATAACTGTCTTAGAGATTTTTGGAGCGATCGCCATCCATACTTCGAGAAATCAATCTAGCATTTCTAAACATTGAAGCGAGCTTTAGTGACCTAGCTTTCTGCACATCTTGGTACACTCACTGGCTTGTAATGCGCAAAGTTTCAGCCGATTCTGTCACAGTACTTCGGAGTAATTGAGTCACATCTTCGAAATAGCACCAAATAACAGCTACAATATCGATAATGTAATCTAGCACTGCGAACGCAGGGATTAACGAACACGTCATTTTTACACAAATTAAGACAGATGCTTGGAATATTAATTGGAGCAAAGTTGGGTTCATTTGGTAAAGCACAACTCAGTAGACGTTAGTTAACCACCTGTATAGACCTACAACGCCCGATTTTTCCCACTTTGATTGTATCGCACAGGAAAGAATACCGTGGCCTAGGTTTATTTTGCACGATATGAAAGGATTATATGTCGGAACTATTTCTGGAAATTTGGGTGCCGCACCTTTGCGCATAGCGATCAGGGCGAGACGAAGTTTGTGTACGTGTCACGTCCATGGAATTCTTACAAACTTTAAACTATTTTACACTAAACCTAATACTATTACGTGGCAATAGGCTAGCTAGCTTTTCCAACATCGAACTTTCAGTGAAATGCGTAGCCCCTCCCCCCCTTAACCTCAGTTCAGCGGATGCTGTTTCCCTACAAATAATTCGACTATTTGGCGCGATACCTACGTTGTTTTAGTACTTCAGCCGTTGGTAAGACAGAATCTGGGTGATTGCTCCATTTTTATTAAAAAGTATTGCCGCGTAAAAGTATCAGCTACCTAAGCTTTTTTGGTCGTTGTTCATGACTCTACTTACTTAGTTTCGAATTTTTATGTTTAGCTAGTTGTGGAGTATTCCAAATCTACAATTGGCGTTTGTCTCCCCTCCCAATTTTTTGCTGTGATGTTATTTGCTATATTATCCTGGTTCTAAAATTTAAAATTAACCATATATGCTAATTCTGAAGGTCACTTTTTCGACAAATTTTGCGAATCTTAGTTATTTGTGCTCAAATTTATTGTGGATGTGTGATCTACCTATGCTGAAATATTATAATTCTTTATACATTTCGAATGCGGATAAGAGGTGCCGAAAATGTTTCTCGGTTTAAGTTTTTCATGCGGATCTGATCCGATACGAGCTGAAAAGTGGTTGCCTATACAGATAAGTTAAGATTTTCATTCTTAAATTTAAGCAAAATTTATAGAATAACGGACGGAAGGAGGAGTTTTCAGAAGCCTTATCTATGCTTCGGTTTAAATATGAGGAATGCAATTTAAAAATCAACTGTAAAAGGATTTGAAACGTGTATGATCGTTCATAATGGTGTTACAGTGAGGTTTTTAAAATTTGTAACAAAAATAAGCTTTGGACAACCTAAATTAGGCTATTTATCCATTTTAAATATGATTATATTTTGTCATTTGAGGAAACAAGTCAATGGTTATTTTGAACGAAAGGATTTAATTAATGGAAAACGAAACAGATGGAATTACTGGGAAACCGCGAAACCATAGACATTCAAATTCAATAAGCAGGAATGGTAACCATTCGCACATTGGGATCAGACAGATAAGTGGAATACGAATTTTCTAGAATCACCAAAAGACTGTCTTTTCCAGTACCTGCATTAGGATGCAAACGGCCCCTGGTTTTGCGACTTTATTCCAGCTCACATGTATAGCTGGTCAGCTGATGCTTCGCACGAAGTTTAAGCTGCAATCGGAGCCAGCAGGTATAAATTACTTCTCATTCTTGGTTTAAAGGAGCGCTCTGATTGAGCGCAGTAGCAGACATGGAGGGTGAAAAAGGTCCCTCTGTGTTTGTTTCTGCGTTACAATCAAGGATAAATTCTAGTTTATTATTACTACGATTACTTTTAGAAATATTCTGCTTGTCCGATTTCCAACTTTCCTGTCTGAGTACTCGGCCTACCCTCCGACTCCTTTCTGCAGCCAATTTTTTCTTCCTTTTTGCCCTTCCGAGGGGTGTAGTAGATTTCCGCCATCCTAGTCGCTGTTGATCTGCGGGGGGCGACCTCTGTTGGCAGGCACAACATTGGTTGCCCTGGGGGCGACTGAAATAACCGTACGTCAGAACTGCTTGGGGGTCAAGTTTTCTATCCTTGACCTTCGCCCCTCCGTCTCTTGTCCATCTGTCATAACGGACCGCGGAGGGCAGCATTCCATAGGCCTCAATGAGTGCCTGACAAATGCTGAGCACCTCGACAAAAAAAAAGTTTTTCATGCAGGTTTACGAAAGTTAATCTGTTGTTGTTGTTGTTGTTGTTGTTGTTGTTGTTGTCGCCCTCTCCGGTGGCTGTGTTCAGTTTGGCAACTCAAGACCCATGGCAACTCAAGACCCATCGCTCGAGCAACCTCTGTGGGATTAATCTAAAGATCTTCAGCAGTGAGGTCAGTTTGATGGGCTGGGCAGTTGAAGAGATGGTTGGTGTCGTGGGGGGTAGCGCCGCAGTTTGGGCATACATCAACTATGCCCGGGTCCAGTCGATTCCTTCCCTGGCACAGCCCTAGAAATGAGGCGATTGTAATCTTCAGTGAGGAGCATGCAGCATTCCTGGTGGAGGTGCTCCACCGAAGACATCCTGTGGCAGCCGGTAGCAGCAGTCCGTAAGGCTGCGGTTTGGGCTACCTAGATCCTACCGAGATTGGACGGAGAGACCTGAATAGACCAGATACAGGAGCTGCATAGTTGATGGCTGACCTTCCAATGGGTGATGAGCAACGTTTCCTTATCCTGGCCCCAGGATGATATATGCCTTTAGGATACTGTTTCACCAAAGAAGCAATGTAATGGCAATGTGGAGCAAAGGTATACATCGTGTCGAAGGTCACACAGAGAATCTTGGGTCTTGGTTCCAGAGGGAGCATGTCATTTCCGATCTTGACCTGTGGATGCGGGGTTGTCTGTTTAGTATAGGGTGTGACTAAAGTGGCTGTGGCTTTGGTGGTGGAGCTAATAAGTTTCCGGTTAGTGCTGGGCCAGTAGTGGCAGGTATTCGTTGATTTTGTCCACGACTGGAGTGATGAGAGGGCCAGTGCTGAATACGGTGACATCGTCAGCTTAGCTGACAATTGAGACCCATTCAGGGAGCGAGGAGAACAGACAGGTAGAAATTGAAGAGGAACGGTGAGATGATGGTTCCTTTGGGTACCCCACAGCGGACTATTCTGAAGCCACGTCACGGAAGATGGTGATTTTCTGACGACCACTAAGATTACAGCTGAGCCAGCCAGTGATATGTCTAGGGAGCGTAGATTGGAGAAGGTCGCTGATTAGAATATCAAGGTCAACGAAAGCTTAGTCTAACCTGAAGTCGCATGCTGAAAATAGAAGCGTGTGCTGAGCTAATAAAAACTTGACTGGAAGCACGGTTTCAGATCCTTACTTAGCGTCCTTGATTGTGCTTAGGCCCAACTTTGTATCAAAAAAATTTCAAAGCAAAGTTCAGCATTTGCATGATAGCCGAAAGCTCGACTTTCTAATTTCAACGGTTCACATGTTTTACTTCTATGTGCCTCTCAGTAGAAGCCGAAGTGATTGTAGATACGTATCGATCGATTAAAAGTCTGTGCTTAGTAGTAAGACTTTTCTTTTAAGAAGAGAACAAGTGATGAACTGTTTAATCCAGTTAATTAAATTCACACGGCTCTAAGCCTCTGCTTGAAAAATCTGTAAAGTGCTTCAATCATGTATATGCCCGTTTGACTGGTTTGAAGCCTTAGACTTTTTGGAATGAATTAGGGCTCTGTATTCTACTTTTGCAAGCTGTTGCCAATCTTGTAAGCACAAAGAGTTAGGAACGGGAGTTAGCTATTTTTACGTTCGGGGGGTCCCGGTGGCAGGTCCGAGGGAGAGGAGGAAGAAGTTTTCGAGGGTTGGAGGAAATGTTTCTGGTAAAGAAAGCCAGCCAAAATTAGTGTTTTTCGCATATTTTGCATGGAGATACGCAATAAGGTCCCAACAGGCCAACACCCCGACGCTTTGGCTCAGAATACATATTTTTAATTGGGCACAAATCTGCGACGAAACCGAAGCATGTTTGAAAATGGTCTATTTTTGGCAAAGGGCACCCAAAAAGCCGATGGGGAGTGCGGAGGAGGGTGAATGCAAAAATTCCGGAAGAGAGCGATGTCCGGTAGGGAGGTGATTTTGGGGATATCGATTTTGTCTGGGGTGAGCCCCCTGTAGAAGATTTGGTGAAAAGTGGTTTTCGACATCAGATCGGATCGATTCAGTGTCGAATTCCGGGGGCTGCAGAAGTTTTGTAGAGGGTTCTGGGAAGCGGAGACCCCCAAAAGTAGAGAAAGTTTTCTAATTCGTGACCTTTGTGGAATTTTTTACCGAGCATTCTTTGAAATTATGTATTTAATACTTAAGGGCCAGCACATTTTCATGCATGCAAATGATGCAGAAGCTGGTCAAACTACACCAAATAGGCTATTTGGTATATACTCATTTTGGTGTACCACGTATTATGATGGAAACTAATTCTTTGGCGGCGCGAAAAGTTTTTGAAAAGTTTTAAACATGGCACGGAAAAAGTTTTGGAGGGTCCACAATTTTGGAAGGTATTTAATTCCTGGGCTTATAATTCTAGGGATTTTTCGTGGGAGGAGAGGAGCTCCTTGATGCTTCCCAAAAAGTCCGAAGGGCGAGCAATTTTTTTGGAGTAGGGCAAAGTTTTTCTAAAAATGTGCTACAAATAGCGCTATTTGTATAGTATTCTACGAAAATTTAAGTGCAAAAGTAAGCAAATTTAGTCACCCTGGCTTACTTCTACTGGGGGGGGGGGGTGGGCCTCCCAATCGGCGACCTCCCCCCCATTCGAGGAGCCCCCCCATAAAAAGCCCCCCCATAAATTCCGACCTCCCCCCCATAACCCCAAAAATTGCCTTTTTTTACCATTAGCCAGAATTTTCAAAAATTTTTCCGGCTTCGCCGGATTTTTACCTAAATTTCCACTATTTTAGCTTAAAAACACCAAAAATTAGTTATTTTTTGCGATTTTTAGCATTTTTTACGCAAAAAACCTAAAAATTTGTCAAAAAATATGCCTCCACATTTTCGGTGAGCCCCCCCCCCCCCTCGATGGGGGGGGGGGCTTCGTCGAGCCCCAACCCCCCCCATATCGGCCCCCCCATAAATTTTGGCCTAGAAGTAAGCCAGGACTCTCACTGTCAAAAAAGGCAAAAATTGCGTAAAAGTCTCCGGCGAAGCCAAAATTTCTTTTAAAATGTGGCCTTCTGAGCGAATTTTTCAGGGCAAAATTTGGGGGAGGGGGAGGTCGTTTATGGGAACTCACCCCCTCCACTAGAATAACCCCAGGAATTCCCCCATTTCCCCCATGGCTACGCACTAGAATCAAATATTTACTTGTCGTTGCCAATGCTGCTGGTTACTTACCACCTCATAGTATTGATCTCCATTAGGTTTGTATTGCTTCTTGCTTTGAAACTGTATAGTGTATACTGTTGCTGATAAATTGCCTTTAACACCCAATTGTTGTCTTGTGTAGGAAAGTTTAAAGTTTATTTATTTTCCATTTTACTTTTCAGACTATGGTGCCGCCTTCGTCCTCCATTTTAGTCATTTCAAGGGTGCATTTGCAGGCCCGTTTCCCACGACAATATTTTCACGGCTCAACACTACATTCCACTCTGGTTGCGTTAGCTCAGCGAAATTCTGGCTGCTCAAAAATTGTCAAGGGCTCCCGATTATCTCCCCAGATTTCGTGTCATCGATCCAGTTCCCATTTCACCTTTCAGCCAACCCAACAGTTTTCTAACGAAGCCCAGTACGGACCCACATCCAAGCTCAACATGTGCCAGGCCATTAATTCAGCCCTTCATGTGGCTATGGAAAAGGATCCGACCGCCCTGGTATTCGGCGAGGATGTAGCTTTCGGTGGAGTGTTTCGATGCACTGTGGGCCTACTGGATAAGTTTGGCCGAAACCGCTGCTTCAACACCCCCCTCTGTGAGCAGGGGATTGCCGGTTTCGGTATCGGAGTGGCAGTGACGGGTGCCACGGCCATTGCGGAGATCCAGTTTGCGGACTACATCTTTCCGGCCTTTGATCAGCTGGTCAACGAGGCGGCCAAGTATCGCTATCGCAGTGGCAACCTGTTTGACTGCGGCCGCCTGACTGTACGCGCTACCTGGGGTGCGGTCGGTCACGGCGCCCTCTATCATTCTCAGTCTCCGGAGGCCTACTTTGCTCAAACTCCCGGTCTGAAGGTTGTCGTTCCGCGCGGTCCGGCCCACGCCAAAGGACTGCTGCTCAGCTCCATTCGTGATCCTAATCCGGTAATCTTTTTCGAGCCTAAGGTCATGTATCGTGCTGCTGTTGAGGAGGTGCCGACGGGGGATTTTGAGCTCCCTCTATCCAAGGCTGAAGTGATTCGACCCGGTTCTGACCTGACTATGGTTGCCTGGGGTACTCAGGTTCATGTCCTTCTGGAGGTGGCCGAAATGGTGCAACAGGAGCTGAAGGTTTCCTGTGAAGTGATTGATTTGGCCACAATCAGTCCTTGGGATGTGGACTGTGTGGCGCAGTCGGTGGCTCGGACTGGTCGACTCCTCATTTCCCATGAGGCCCCATTGACTGGGGGGTTTGCGGGGGAAATTTCGGCCACCATCACCAAGGAGTGTTTTCTGAACCTGGAGTGCCCGGTGGAGAGAGTCTGCGGCTGGGATACACCCTTTCCGCATATCTTTGAACCCTTTTACTTGCCAACAAAATGGAGATGTTTTGATGCAGTGAAACGAATGATGAATTATTAGTTGATTGTTATAGCTTGCTAGCTCATATATTTATTCCTTAGTATTCCATGACGACCGTGCCGGGTTGGATTTTTAATGTATGTTGTTTGTAAGCATTTTATTTTAAGGACTGTTGAACACACTCCACACCTCAAAATCGTTCCTCCCAAATCGGTGGGTACGTATCCTTTTTATACTGTAACCTAAGATTTTATCCAGTGAGATTTTTCTTTAATATGAGACGTTTTGACTACTGCATCATTCTACTTTTGGATAAAATACAATCATTATTTGAGTAGATGCTTTAGTTTATATATATACGTATTTTTTAATAATGACGTTTCCACAGTAAATGCCTGTGGTGTCCTCCCATTTCAGAAAAAACTCTTGAATATGCGCAGCCCTCTCTTCTGAGGCAATGGAAATGATACTGCTATGTTTCTGTCAATGTTTGTAAATTTAGATATATACTCCTATCATATTAAATTCTATGGTTTTGTTTTTGTAGCTTTAGTTAGGGACTTGGTCGCTTCTGTAGAAGATCTCTTAGCTGGTTGGATTTGTTTGGGCGATTGAGTTGCATGGAACAATGACAGTTTATGAAACATCTTGTGCATCATGATTAAACTGAGATTGCTAGTTGTAAACTGAAGTTCTAACTGGTATAAATGCCTACTTTTGTGGGTTTATCCACAATTACTATTCGTCAAATTTTATGGGAGGAACGAAATGGTAATGTGGGATCCGGTTCAAGGTGTTACCGGGAAATACTTATCCATTAAAAAAGTTTGCCATGAGTTTACTTATGATTGCAATATATTGATTGCACCAGTTGTGTTCAGACAGCGTATCAGAGGTCCTCGGCGATTTCATGAGTAATAGCAAGAGTACATAATAACTAAGAGTGTGACAAGCGTCAAGCTCTTAGTTATTAGGCTTGTGGACATGATCTGCACGATAACGGCTGCCCCCCCCCAAATTAGACCCATCACTTCAAAGAAATTCGCACGCTATGCTTGTGTGCTGAAGCTCGCAACAGACGCACATTGAACCAACTGAGTAGTTGTGTTTTCGAGCTTTAGAACGTAGGCATAGCGTGCGAATTTCTCTGAAGTGATGGGTCTAATTTGTGGGGGGGTCAGCCGTTATCGTGCAGATCATGTCCCCAAGCCTAATATATAACTAAGAGCTTGACGCTTGTCACACTCTTAGTTATTATGTACTCTTGGTAATAGCAATAATATAGCGTGGGATATTAGACAATGCTAAAGCGTTGGCTTAATCTGTTGTCCATGTCCACGAAGCTAGACACTAAACAGAGATGGTTAACTTTCCCCCACCGACATTCCTTGCCAGAAGTACCTTCTCTTCAGGAAGGCACATACAAGCCTTATTAGTTAGGTAAAGGTTTTAAAACCTTTGTCATTGGATTAGGCTGACCTTTCTAAGTTGTTCATCCTTCATTCGCCTTTTCTTGTAAGTAAGGCCAATTTGATGACCACTTACTATATGTAGTTGTGACGCGGGCTCGGACCGGCCCCGGATTTTTCGGCGACGGCCCGGCCCGCAACATTACAAATAGGCGGGCGGCGGGCCGGGCTGGTTTTTTTACACGTTAAATGCAATTTTTCAATAAATTCGATGCAATTTCAAGTCTGCAAGCAAAATTTTATTTACGGATTTTCAGTGACCCTGTTTTAGGATGATTAATTATACATGATGGAAGTTAAAATTGAGCTGTGCCGTTATCTGGGTGTTTAAGGTTGTTATATGGTGGCTACTATAACTATAATCTTTTTAAGTTACGTCTATGAGAAAGGTGTAGAAGCGTTTTATTTGTTGTTGTTGTTGTTGCAACAGTTGTTGCAAAACAATTGGAATGAAAACATTCACTTAATTACTAGGTGTAGGTAGCCATGGTACTGACGTGAAGGGGTATCGTTCGCAGTTTTAATACGCAGTGCTCTTGCTTGCGACTGTAGTTGCTAATTTGAAACGTAACCAATATATATCCAAAACCTTGTTAGGCTGAAACCAAATAAAATTTAGGTTAAGTTTTAGTTCAAGGTTTAGTTCATTCCTGCTATTTGATCATCTAAATTAGACCTATACGTCAAAACCAAGCACGTGGACAAACTTAACACAAGAGAGATTTAGTTTGAAGACGTGAAAAGGTTCAGAAAAGTATAACAGCATCTGTGAAAAATAATGGAATCGGAATTGTAACATAGTAGTAACAGTGCAGTAGGAGCCACAGCTTGAATTTGTAAATGGATAATGTGTGGAATTCTGCATACAAATGTAATGTAAAATTTACCAAAGATGTAATCGGCTGACCAGTGGTCAGTTGTTTGTTATTGATATTTGTTGTTTGTGAAAAATGGACGACATAAAATAGCCGTAAAACAAGTTTAAATCAATTACCTTTACAGTTCGGGCCGTTTTTTGCGACGTC
The DNA here is from genome assembly GCA_030248195.1 of Trissonchulus latispiculum. Classification (NCBI taxonomy): domain Eukaryota; kingdom Metazoa; phylum Nematoda; class Enoplea; order Enoplida; family Ironidae; genus Trissonchulus; species Trissonchulus latispiculum. The sequence continues at coordinate 57,807 of JASAND010011597.1, forward strand.
GGGCCGTTCGGCCCGTAGAAATTTGCGGCCCCGGGCCGGCCTACGTGGTCCGGCCCGCCACCGGCCCGCGGGTGGTAAATGGCATTTACCACTAGCCCATGCTACAGTAACCGTTGCTTCACAGATTTTCTTCACATCTGGTTACCGCATAAGTAGTCCTGATAAAGGTATTGGCCCAATTAATTCGCTCGCACAAAGAAATTTAATATGGTTAGCCTGCGAATGGCATTGTGAATATAGCAAAAATAGGCATAATTTAATATTTGTATTTCAGATCAGTTACAATATGTTGCTTTCTGCGAAGTGGTTCTGGATTTTTATCCTGCTCTTGTTCAGACCGGTGCATTCTGCAAAAGGAAACGGAGCTCAAGGAGGTAAACACCCTATATATATATATATACGTTACAATTCCTGATCCGAATTCTGAGCTCCCCTGGGCAATGAAATAAACTGAAGCCAGATGCATTAATTTGCTAATTACCTTATTTTGAACGGTAACTATGGTTACTCACTGTAGTTGTCCCACTGCCGTTTACACAACTGCAAACATCAAAGCAATGTACTACTTTTTGTTTTCGTTTGAAGTCGATTACTCGATGTTCGTTTTTGTAGAAAGATGATAAAGTTAATATAGACTATAAATGGATATTCGTTGAGAATTTTCAGTAACGAGATGCACATTAAATCATAATTCTTTTTCCGTCTGTCCGAGTTTAAGTATTACTTTAATAGATGATAGATTAGCACAAGCTTAGTTCACGCCTGTTGCAGATGTTCAGATCAGTTCATAAGAAAATAGGGCAGTTAGGTTTTTCTTGCTATCTGCTGATAATGGGGTCTTTCCTTTGCAAGATATATACTCTTGTATTAGGGGGTTCATCAAATGGAGAAAGTCTTAACTGGCTCTGAATTCTGCAACAAACTAGGTACCCATTCCTTGTTCTTTCTTATCATCAGGTCCCTTTTTTCAGATGTTAGGATCTGCTAGACTAAACTTTTATTCTTTTGAGATACACTCTTTTCTATCCAACCATCCGGTTTTTCTGAGGCGCCCAGGTCCCGGGCCCAACAGCAAGACCTGAGCCTGAAAGCCGAGAGATCCTGTTCAACATGACGAGGCCTTGAAGCTTATCATTGTTTGGTTCTGGTGTTCCTGTGGCGCTTCGTTATCAGTGGAGGGGAGATAGAGATAGCTTCAGTCGACCCCTCTATGTGTGCATGGAAGTGTGCCTGTTCAAACACAGGACGAGGCCTTGAATTTAATCCTGGGTCTAATTATGGTGCAGAGCCAAACCGTGTTCAAGTCCATTCTTCTTTCTCCTCCCCTTAATTCCCAGATAATTTTGATATTTTTCCCTCCAATTGGTCCTACTTGTTTCACTCTTTCTCGCTCTCTCCCGCTCTGTCTCTTCGTGACTCGGAAGGAGTGCACGCAAAACTGTGTCCTCCCTTATTAAGGCTAACAAATATTAATTTTGCTCCGGCCGTTTGACAGAAAACAGCCTTTCATAGTCTTCTCTTCCTGGAAAAATTCCTCAAAATTTGGTTTCTCAGTGAAACTTAATCGAGTTAATTTTTGGTGCTCTCTTTGGAAATTGTTTTCGCCAAATAAGGCTTTTCTTTTCTGGTTACGTCAGTCCATTTACTTTTTTAGTTTTCATTCTAATGTAGGTGTTTTCGCGTGTTCCTAACAGGGTTTTTTTTTGGTTTTCGGATTTGCGTCAATCTTGCGTCCAGCTAATTTTAAGTTGCGTCCCGTTAAGAAATTTTGCGTCCAGGTAAAATTATTATTTTAGCGTGTTTTATATGCAAAAATTGTATTCTTTATAAAAATGTCGATTATTTCTTTAGTGAAACATAATTTAATCGTATGAAAAAGTACTTAGAACGGTGATGCTACTGAGAAGTAATGCACGATTACAAAATATGTGAAATATGCCCTATATACACGACGGGGTGTCTGGGGGGCGGAGCCCCCCAGAAGTTGAGAAAATTTTTTGCGATTACGGAAAAATCCGTAATGCAAATGTTCAAAACGATTTAATTCGCATTTGTTGTATCTAACACATATCATGACCAATTTTTGATATTATTGACACACATTATTCAGATGTTTTGATGTTATAGTTAAACTAATTAAGAATTAGTTAAATAGCTATAAAATTAATATCATTCAGAACAAAGGCAGTATATAATCCTGTTTTGAAAACTCAGAGAACTAATGAATCCCGGAAACATTATGACAAACAAGCAGCGGGGGGTCTGGGGGCAGAGCCCCCCAGAAGTTGGAGAAATTTTTTGAAATTACGGATAAATCCGTAATGAAAATGATTAAAAAGATTAATTTGTCATCAGATACATTTAACTAAAATACCTAATGCATTTTTGTGTAAATTACATTTGTAAATTATAGAATTTTGAGTTGTTTTCGTTTTGAGAAGTAATAATCAATAAACAAAGAGCGTGCATGCGATGCGTACTGCAGCATTAATCAAAGGCAAAAACAGTGAAATATTAACGTTGGTTACGAATACGATTGATTAATCCTTTAATGCCTGAATTTCACAAGGACAAACGTTTTTCGATGACTGCCCTAGAATGCTTTAAATGAACCAAACCAAAAATTGGATGCTTTACAAATTTGGTTGACTTTTGGTAATTAAGGGATTAACCCTCAGAAGCTGAAAATGTTTTAACAATCCAGTCAAGAACAAAATTTAGACTTTAAAAACTGCGCTAATGCAATTGTATGAACCTCATTACATTACATGATCCCAAAAATTTGGGTATTCGGCTACGGCTACAAATTTTATTAATAATGGGCTTTGACCTGTAATGTATCGATACAGGTAGATAACTCAACTAATAACTCAACAAGTACTGACACATTACAAAGCGTTGGCATTCGATGACATAGCGGAAAACACCAGGGGGTCTGGGGGGCGGAGCCCCCCAGAAACCGAGAAAATTTTTGGAAAATATGGAAAAATTGGTACTGGAAACATTTAAAGTTTTCACTCTTACAAAAGTGAATTTTCTCCCGAAATAATGTTGCGTCTAGCTTGCGTCCCGTTAAAATTTCGTTGCGTCAAGATAAGAAACTTTGCGTCCAGACGCACTTCTGGACGCAAAAAAAACCCTGGTTCCTAAGCGTTAATTTCGGAAGTGGTCGCAAACATTGAACGAACGGTACCAAAGCGTGACACATCAATTAAATTTAATTTGCAGATCTATGTAAGGTTAGTAAAAGTTTCATCTAGCTTAGGTACAGCTTATTTTATCTTGGGCTTCCAGGCCCCCTGTCCGTATTACGATTTCTTCTCCTTCCTTCTTCTCTAGTTTCTTCGTCCGCCTGTCGGTCTGCCTTTGGATTCCTCATTTGCTTGGCAAACAAACTTCACGTCTTTAGAAATCAGCTTCAGGACAAAGGTCCTTGAAAACAAAGACGCCATAAAAGTTTAGGGCCAGGGCTGTTGAGGTACTTTGGGCCACTCGAAAACGGACCCAAAGTCATAAAAAATTATGTAACTAAGATGACAAACAGCCCAGGCGCAAATTCAAAAGAAGGAGGCTGGGTCTTCCTTTTCAAACCAACCAATGACAGAATGCGATCATGAAAGCAGCCAATCATCGAAAGATGATTGCAAAAGACACGAGGAAAAAGTTAACCTGAGAGCAAAATTTCAAACTCCAGTCAGTCTGTGATTTGGGGTTCGTGACGAACGGTCGTCTACTTTCCTTCTCTCGCGTGGTCTAAATTCTGGGGGGAAAATCACAGACACCCCATGAGTTGTTTCGTTGGGAGAGGCTTTGCCTCTCCCCTTCTAGGATACCCCCTTCAAAACTTTCCTCCCACTCGGACCCTAGGTTGGGATTGGGGTACACCTGGGGGAAGGTCTACCTAAATTGGGTTTGGGCTTCAGAAGCCCGGTTTCTCAAATCACCCTCTAGGATGAGCGGTCCCAATCCCCTTTAGGATCTCTAACAGTTGTAAGTGCGAGTCTAAAACCAACCTAATCGGACCTTGAGTCCCACTCTCGAAATCATACGTTAAAGTCGGGCCCTCGCCGCCCTAGATTATTTGATATTTCTATTGCTTTCATGATTGTATGCTAATATCAGTTGATATTAGCTGGATTTCCCTGAATTTCCTGAAGAGGAAATTCAGGAACACGTCATTGGTGGGGGATTTCCAATGGAAATCCCCTCTGATCATTTTCCTGTTCAAAAACCTGAAAATTTTTGTCTTTCTCCTTCCAATAAGCCGTTTTCCTCAGTCCTTGAGATTAGGTCACCCAAAGGCTAATTCGTCTAGTCCTCGCTAGTTTTGCTCAAAAACCTTAATCCAGATTGAGTCTAGTACCTCCTCATCAAAATTACTAAACTTTCACCTTTGTCCTGACGAAATCCAGTTAATATCGCTGAATCCGGGTTAAAACCGACAAGGTTTTAACCCATTTGATTCAGTTCTAGCGCAGGTCTCCTTTTCTGGACCTGTCCAGCTCTGCTCTGCTCTCTTCTGATCCTCGCTGTCCTGTTTCTCGTCGCCAGCTGTCCTGATCCCGCGGATCCTGCTCGGTTCTTGCCCGGATATCAGCCTGTGCCGTGGTCCTTGGTCTCTGCTTGATTTGCCAGTGTGAGTGACGCCGTTCCGGATCACCCCTGGACCTTCGCTTCTGTCTCTGACCGCGCTGCCTGTGCTGCTCTGTCTGGATCTCTCGGAATTCAGCTGCCAAACGTCAGTTTGCTGAGCCTTCTCTGAGTCTTAGAATCTTTGCTGAGAGCCTTCTTTTGGCTTAGGGACACACCTCGAGAACTCTAGGACTGTCATATTGGGAATCGGAGTGTGGGTTGGATGTTAAGCTTACCCTGTTGAAGAAACCGAAGATCTTTTGTCAAGCCATTTAACTTTCTACTGTTCACTTTTAAAAATGTCTGCTATCCTTTTGTCTAAAATTGCTTGTTCTTTGATCTGCTCTATTCGTGTTTGTTCTGCCCAGTCTGCTCAAATTCTCTCTCTCTAACTTTTCAACCAAAGTTTAAAGTTTACGGGTCGTCCTCTTAGCAGAGGATAGAATAGTTATTAGTTTTCTGCTGGTGCGTATTGCTGGTAACTATTCGTGACCTGGGATTGGGTGGACTTGTGCACACTTTTCAGGTACATATAGGGAGCATATAGGGAACTTCCCCCCTCCTCGACCCCGAAAACCAAATTATTGTGTGACTGCGAATCAGTTCGCAGTCTGAGAGTAAAGAGTACTGTTTAGGTGAGTGTGCTTGTGTGCGTGTGTGTGATAAACAGTAGGCTAAAATATTAATCTTACCAAAATTTTACTAGGTTTCAGCTCTAGTTCTTCTTCTGCTAAGACTTCGAAGTAGGGACCTGTGACTGATCATAGCTTTGGGTTTAGTTGTTAGGCGGTGAACGGATTCCTCTTGTATCAGTTTTGCAACAGATTTTGTAGTGTACCTGATCTTGTGTGTGTCTGTACTGTTAGATAATAAGGTTATTTGGACATAGTAAATCGTTAATCTAGGATCAGAGCTTAAGTCGTTGTAGTTGGTATTAGATTGGATAGGAAACCGCTGAGTCGACGATATCTGGAAAATAGATCAGTCTGGAGCCCATTGAGTTTGTCTACGGAGACGCTGACGACGAAGGAAATCTTAGCGATATTAGTGAGCCTGAGAACCAACTGAATTTGCCGTTTCATCAGTGTCCTGAGTGTCACAATCAGTACAGTTTTAGCATCCTTTTCCTAGTTCACGAGGGTAGTTCTCTAGTTGAGCCTGAGCATTCGGAGGTAACCTTCTACTGCAACTGTTCTCAGCCGTGGAATCGTGCTGAGATTGAAGCTTGGACTGTCGATAGCGAGCCCGAAGGAAGCCCTCATACGGAGCCCTGGTCTTGCGTGTTCGAGTGCGATAGTTGTTCTGACTTTAAGGTTCTCTTCTGTTGTGCAGTAACCCCTGGTACGGATCCGTGGGTAGCAGTTAAGCATCGCAACTGTTCCCTTGATAAGTACTGGCCTTGAGGCACTAGTGAACTCACGTACCCAACAGGCGGACCGTCTGGATTAGGTTAGACCCAAACTAGGCTAGCTTGATCCTTAGACCTAAGAGTTGATCCCAGCATCTTCTCGCCGTCTGCCTCTGTGTAGCAAGGAATTTGGACCCCTGGATTTCAGCCTCTTTGTTACACATGGTGGGATGGAGGACCCCAGCGCAGAGACACGCTGCTTTGCGCGAGGGTTCCAACAGTGCTGACCCCTGCGCAGAGACACGCTGCTTTGCGCGAGGGTTCCAACAGTGCTGACCCCTGCGCAGAGACACGCTGCTTTGCGCGAGGGTTCCAACAGTGCTGACCCCTGCGCAGAGACACGCTGTTTTGCGCGAGGGTTCCAACAGGGCTGACCCCTGCGCAGAAACACGCTGCTTTGCGCGAGGGTTCCAACAGGTCTGACCCCTGCGCAGAGACACGCTGCTTTGCGCGAGGGTTCCAACAGGGCTGACCCCTGCGCAGAGACACGCTGCTTTGCGCGAGGGTTCCAACAGTGCTGACCCCTGCGCAGAGATACGATGCTTTGCGCGAGGGTTCCAACAGTACTGTCCCCCGCGCAGAGACCTGTTGCTCTGCGCGAGGGTTCCAACAATTCTGACCTCTTCGCAGAGACACGCCGCTCTGCGCGAGGGTTCCAAAAATGCTGAACCCCGCACAGGGTCTTCTGCGCAGCGCTTTGCGCTGCGCGGGGGTCACAAATTTTGCTGCGCACTGCGCGGGGGTTTCGGATTGTGGCCTATACATGTATAGGCCCAGTATAGGCATTGCGCATGTGTGATATAGATGCGTCCAACATACACGACGGGGGGTCTGGGGGGCTGAAGTTGAAGAATTTTTTGAAATTACAGAATAATCCGTAATGGAAATGTTTAAAAAGATTTTATTTGGCGTCTGTTGCAGAACTTAGTAATTTTCGTATATATATATATATATATATATATATATATATATATATATATATATATATATATATATATATATACATATATATATATATATATATATATAATTGACACACATTATTCCGATATTTCAATGTTAGTTAAACTAATTAAAATATTAAAAATGTGTGAAATATTTAGGAATATCATTGAGAAGAAAGGTAGCAAACATTAAAACATACATTCGGTTTCGCAAACTTTGACAACTGGTGATCCTTAATAGCAGGATTATTGCAAATTAGCACCGGGGGGTCTGAGGGGCGGAGCCCCCCAGAAGTTGAAGAATTTTTTGAAATTACAGAATACTCCGTAATGGAAATGTTTAAAAAGATTATTTGGCAACTGTTACATCTATTCTAAAGCTCCTAACGCTAATGCATTTTTTGTGTTAATTGCATCTGTGACTTCTTGAATTTTGAATAAACTCAGTATTAAGTCAATAGAGAAGCGTGTATGCCCCAGGCAGCGTTATTCAACTGCAAAACAGTGAAGCATTTGTAAATACTATTAACGTTAGTTACAATAAATGGATAGTGAATTGCTCGTACATAGGTGTTTTGTATTTGAAAATTTCAGAAAAATGGTAATCTTGCATTATTTTAAGTTGCCATTTGTGTATTTTTTGCGAAAAACGTTTTTTTAGAAGAACCAAAAAATTTGGATATTCTGCTTCTGCTACAGTTACAAATTTTGTTAATTTCGGGGTTTTACTTTAGTACTAATCTTGATCCTACCTGACCTGTTGAATGAGAACAATATAAATGTATAAATATATATAAATGTACATAAATGCACCTAGTAATCTCTATGTATTTATTGACGTGAAATTCATGAGTTCGAAAAAATCTGATATATATGGATGCAGATGGACAACAACTTAACAAATAACATTGAGTAACATTGAGACATGACCTTGCACCTTGGCATTCCATGACAAAGTGGGAAACACCGGGGGTCTGGGGGCGGAGCCCCCCAGGACCCGAAGAAATTTTTGGAAAAAACGGAAAAATTGGTACTGGAAACATTTAAAGTTTTTACTCTTACAAAAGTGAATTTTCTCCCGAAATAATGTTGCGTCTAGCTTGCGTCCCGCTAAAATTTCATTGCGTCCAGATAAGAAACTTTGCGTCCAGACGCACATCTGGACGCAAAAAAACCCTGCTAACCAGTCAGATTTGTGTTGGAATACATCAAACAAGGTTTGGTCAAAATTAGTTAAGTTTTGCTAAAGTTAGCATCAAGTTAACTATCTCCCCGCACCCAGTTGAAACCTGGGGGAGGAGATTGTTTTCTTGATCCCGGATTCGTGCTAAGCGCCCCAAAAATCTCTGTGTATAAATTTTCAGCTAATCGGAGACAAAGAATTTTTAATCTCCCTTAACAAATTAAAATTTTATTCTTTGAAATATTTGAATTGGTGAACTCATCAATCTCCAGTATACCTCTATACAAAATTTTTTAAGTTATTGATAAAAAAGTTACGGATAGAAGAAGCTCAAGAGTTCGCATCGAATAAAAGATGTAACAATTTAAAAACTTTGGCGCGCATTTGGTGTGTCACACTCATATACTTCACCGTATATAATGTACAGGTATTAAAGAGCACAATAATAGATATATAATATATAATATAAAATACATATATATATATATATGTATATAGATATACGTATATATAGATCCTATGTATATGAAGGGTACAAGGGGAAGATTGCTTCTATCTTTGTCACTGAAAACACCCTTATAATAAGCGTTACAGGCGCCCGTTCGCCCTGAGCAGTTGAAAACACCCTTATAATAAGCGCTACATTCGCCCGGCGGCTGTATCTGCAACCCACACCCTTTAGACTCGCAGTCGAGAGCACTAACCACCCGGCCATCGGCGAACAAATGAAAGAGATCTAAAACGGTTTTTTAAGGAAAAAAGAAAGTGTGACTAGCAAAATGTCAGTCAGCGAATCGTTCTTCACATTTTTGCCGTTGCTTTATCTGCGTTTGTTGTGTTTCCTTTTTTGCAAAAGATTACTGTGATCAAGAACGCTGAATATCATTGATCTGGCTTTGTCAATTTTGTCTATTTGGAAATCTATAAGTGTTTGTGTTTATTCTAACGTAACTAGTTATGATCATATACAGCAGCATTTCGATATTTGATTTATGATTTTCATGTGAACGGAGTCTAAATACCGATAATAGACACAAATAGATAATTAAACTCAAATTGATTGTGACCGGTTGGCCGAGTGGAGAAATCACCCGTCTGTTAAAACTGAGCAGTGCTGGTTCAATTTTCCGATAGTTCATTTTTTAAAGTTACAAATCTTAACTCTGTAGTATGTGCGCCAATTGCCCGTCCGAGCGTAGCGTAGCAGACCCCAGGGGGCCCGCCATGGTCAGGTAGCGGTTGAGAACCACTACAGTTGAGGAGTGGTTAATACCACAGAAAAGAAGTGTGAACATAGACCAATTTCACACAACCGTTGCTCCGGCACCGACCAACCGAGGTCGAACTAAAGCGCCCCAAGCGGGGTTAGTCGACGTGATCCGGCGCCACTGGGGCGATGGGATCCAGTCCACCACTCGCTGCCACCAAGCCTGTTTCCTGATCCCTTAGCCGCCGCCACCGATTCTTCTCCAGTTGCCAGGTGGGTTCTTCGGGGCGCTGTTGCCACCACTGCCCTGCAGCCACGATGAGGCTGTCGTCGCAGTATTGCAGGTCGGGGTAAGTTTGTTAAAACTGAGTAGTGCTGGTTCAATTTTCGATAGTTCATTTTTTAAAGTTACAAATCTTAAGTCTGTAGTACACAATGAGTATCTACTCCATCCCAAAAACCTTTATGCACAGGATTTGAGAAGTCTATCTTGAAAAATAAGCGAAAAACTAAGTCCAAAGTCGGACCCAACATTCGCCGGTCCTTCTCCTACCTGTGAATTTTATCTGCTAGATTTGGTTGTGAAGTTTCTAGGAGACAGAAAGGACAAGGGCAAGATTTCTTTGACTTTTGGTATAGCAACGTCAGAGTTTAAGAAAAATTATTTAAAGGGTCTTGGAAAGCCAGACGGATCTTTTGCGCTTTCCCCCCCAGCCCTAACTTTTGATTTTTTTGACCAATAACTTTGAAATTTGGTGTGGGTGCATACTGGAGGCTGGTGAATTCAAAAATTCAAAAATTTTAAAATTTTTAAAATTTTTAAAAAAATTTAAATTTTTGTTCGGTAAGGTGGTACCAATTGGAAGCAAAAAATGTTTTGAAAATATTTTTGCTGAAAACTTGCATACAGGGGTTTTCTGGGGCACTGAGCACGTAATCTGAAATACGTTTTTCGATTCAGCTTTTCGTTAGCTCACTATAAGCTTGCATGTTAAGCTTACAACTTTAGCTTATGCTGAGCTAACGAAAAGTTGAATCGAAAAACAGATTTCAGATTCGTGCTCAGTGATTTTTGTAGTCACACTTTCATCTTTTCTTTATCAAATCGTTTTAGATCTATTTCATTTGTGCGCCAATGGCCGGGTGGTTAGTGCTCTCGACTGCAAGTCTAAAGGTTGTGGGTTCGATTCCCACCGGCGCAAAAGACTTTTGCTTGCAGACACCTACAGTCCCCCAAAAGGCGAGAGATGCTGTTGGGTGGGGTGGAATGCATGATACGCATACCACAGATATTGCTGAACGTAAAACAATGACGAAATTAAATAGAGGTAGAGACACCTTCCAGAAGGCGCCATGTCCTAAATATAATTTAAGGAAATTAAAATGAAACAATGTAGAAATATAATGAAATTAAATTTAAGATTTGACAAGTCCACGTTGCCTATTTTTAATTTACAACAAAAAATCTTCATTGATTTTTGTTTGTTGTTGATTCATTATTGTCCCCCGTTAGCAATGCAGGATACGCATCCCACAGATATTGCTGAAAGCAAAACAATGACGAAATTATAAAGAAATTAGACAGAGGTAGAGACACCTTCCAAACGGCGCCAAAATCAAATTAACAAAATTAAAATGAGGTAGAAGACACCTTCCAAGAAAAAGATCCCAGTGAAATTCGAACTCGCGTATCACACGGATTTGTACAACGAAGCCTTTTGTTAAAAAATAGATTCCAGTGCTATTCGAACTCACGCATCACATTGATTACAACACCGACGCCTTCACCACTAGGCCATGGAATCATAGTGACAGACCTCTGTAAAGGCTGAGATATTAAGAAAAAACGGATGCGAAATTTATCCGAAATAGATAAAACATAAAAATAAATTAACAATGACAGTTGGAACGACCAAAAAAGGAAAACTACAAAGGGGGCCTGAAAATAGAAAAGTGAGACACATGAACTTAAGGGGGGGGCTACGAATTTCACTAAAAGTTCGATGTTGGAAAAGCTAGCTAGTCTTTTGCCGCATAATAGTATTAGGTTAAGTGTAAAATAGTTTAAAGTTTGAAAGAAGTCCATGCAGCGTCCTGTGGAGCCATCAGAAGTTGGTGTTATCGGTCCAAAGCTCGACATGACACGTACACAAACTTCGCCTCGCCCTGATTGCTATGTGCAAGGCACAGTACCCAAATTTTCAGGAATTAGTTCTGATATATAGTGCTTTGATTTCGCGTAAAATAATCTCTAGACCATTGCCTACTTTTCTGTGTGATACGATCAAAATGCGAAAAATTGGGTGGTAGGTCTATACGGGTGGAGGTTAACTAACTTCTAATGAGCTGTGGTTTACCAAATGAACCAAACTTTGCGGCAATTAATACTCCAAGTATCTGTCTTAACTTTGGTATAAATGACGTGATTTCGTTGATCCCTGTGTTCGCAGTGCTGGATTATATTATCGATATTGTCGCTGTTATTTGGCGCCATTTCGAAGATGTGAGTCAATTACTCCAAAGTACTGTGGCAGAATCGGCTGAAACTTTGCACATTACAGGCCAGTGAGTGCACCAAGATGTGCCGAAAGCTATGTCACTAAACCTCGCTCCAATGTTTATAAATGCTAGATTGATTTCTCGAAGTATGGATGGCGATCGCTCCAAAAAGCTATAAGACAGTTGTAAGCACATACTGAACGAAGGAAGCGTCATATCGAAAAACGGATTTCATATTCGGATTCAGCAGGTCAAATAACCCCTATAACGACCTTTTGGGCAAAATCGGAGACAAAAAATTTTTTGACCCCATTTTTACTGCGCTTAGCTAGCTTTTCAGGCCTAAAAATAAGGGTTATTTCTTAACGAAAAGTTGGCTAGCACACTAACCAGAAAACCAAAGCCCTTGAAACTCACAGACAGTATGCCCCTATTAGAGCCTAATAACTGGTAAAAAGCTGGTGTAGGCTAGGGGCTGCCAATTTTATTAGATCGAAAACGGCGCACGGTCACCTCGCAACTTTTTGCAAAATTTCAAACTTTGAGCTGTTATAGCTAAAGAAGGAAGCAACGCTCGAAAGCCGGAATACTTTTAATATTTAGCACTAGTAACAGTTAACATTTATGGCTGAAAGTTACAGATTCGGTCGAATCGTTAATTCACCAGAGCTGAAAAACCCTTTTTGAAAAATCCCATTTCTCGCACCAAAATTTCTACTTTGGCGTCCTGCCAAAAACGGTGTATATGAGATATATTGTTGCCCACCCTAAACTTTTTTACTTTGATATGTTGGCTAACGTTGGGCGGGAAAGTAGCTCTCTCCGACGATGTTGTGCCAACCCGTTCGTAGCCCCCCCCCTTAAGGGTGTAGTCTCACCCAGGCACAAGTCTCACTGAGGCACAAATAGTCTCACTCAGGCACAGCGAGTCTCACACAGGCACAAGTCTCGCTGAGGCACAAAAGTCTTACTCAGGCACAAAACGGTCTCATTGAGTCACACAACAGTCTCACTGAGGCACAGTTATTTCAAAAACTAAGCATAGATTCTGACTGTAATTTGTTATTAAGTAAACTATGTACATATATTAGTAGTGGGTAAAGGTGATTTTTGCGTTATTAAAACTAAGCAATGAAGTTTCTAAACATTTTGTTTATAGTTTTTTGACGTTTGTAGGTTCTTGCTCCATTTAAAAATATTATTTTTAATTTCTGAGAAAATCTAATTGGTAAATCTTCTTCCACACAAGCTGTGCCAAGAAATAAGAAAATTGTTTTCAATTTTAAATTCCTACTTTGGATCTTTTCAGGGTAACGCCCCAGGCCCATATTCCGCAAAGCTTGACCAAATGAGCTTAAATTTGGTATGGGTATGTTTTGGACCACGCAGAGTTCAAATATCGCAAAATTTTTCGATTTCGCGAAATTCGATCTTTTTCGATTCGTAAGGAGGGAACCAAAAATTTTTTGTCTTCGATTTTGCTGAAAATTTGTATTCAGGGATTTTCGAGGTCGCAGAACATGAATCTCAAGTCAGTTTTTCGATTCAGCTTTCGTTAGCTCAGTATAAGCTTACATCTTAAGCTTAAATCTTTAGCTTATACTGAGCTAACGAAAAGCTGAATCGAAATACGGATTTCAGATTCGTGTTCTGCGTCCTCGAAAACCCCTGAATACAAATTTTCAGCAAAATCGAAGACAAAAAATTTTCGGTTCCCCTTGGTCCTCCCTGACGAATCGAACAAATAGAATTTCGCGAAATCGAAAAATTTTGCGATATTTGAACTCAGCGTGGTCGAAAACATACCCATACCAAATTTCAGCTCATTTCGTCAAGTTTTACGGAATCTGGGTCTGGGGGGTTATCCTGAAAAGATCCCCTACTTTAATTCAAGTTTGCATTCTACATCTATTTAAAATTCGGGTTTTATTCCAATATATTCATTGTGACCAAGTAGTCATTGTTATTGTTATGTTTAAGATCTAAAGTTTCGAGTTTAAAATATATTTTAAACGAAAATTCAACACTTATAATCTTCCTCTTAACCCTTAATAAGACTTCAAAAGAAGCACACTGTCTAGCATGTTTTGAACTTATATATTTTGAAAAACTAAAAAATAAGAATGCAGCAACAATTCCAGTAATATATGTATGTAGCCATTTGCTTATGAGTATATATAACAAAAATTTCTGAATCTTTATTGGCCTAAGGTTGTACTATAATTGTGCCTCAGTGAGACTGATTGTGCCTCAGCGAGACCTCAAGTTTTGTCTTAAATTTTGTGCCTCCGTGAGACCACTCTGTGCCTCAGCGAGTCTACTTTGTGCCTGGGTGAGACACAATCAACTTAAGAACCAGAAAGTGAGAGACACATGAACTTAAGAAACAGGAAGTGAGAGACACATGAACTTAAGAAACAGGAAGTGAGAGACACATGAACTTAACAAACAGGAAGTGAGAGACACATGAACTTAAAAACAGCAAATCGTGAGACATATACAAGAGATAGTGTTAACCCTTGCGAGGCACGTAAAACGGCCGCTAAAACTTTTGGATCAAGTAAACAATTTCCCGCAGCCTCAATTGAGGGGAGACAGTTAATGTTGGCACGGCCGAAATATTTCCTGGTTGGCTTGTCTTGGCCGGCGCTTGAATTTGGCCAGCCAATTGGCTGTTGGCGGTTGGCCGATGCTTGGCCGTTTGCTGTTGCATGTCCGTAAGCCATTGGCCGTTCTTTCACTATTTGCCAACGTTGGCTATGTAGCTGACATTTATTATATTTTTATTTGCCTACAGTGCTTAATTAGGCGTCAACTTAATTGAACTTTAAAAATGGTTTTTCCAAACGTTTAGCTCTAATCCGCGATAATTCTTTTGCTGGAAAACTGCAATGGATTAATGACTGATGAGACGTTGACTGCTGTAACGGATCAAGGTGACACACGGTCAACCTTTCCGTTGCTGGCAGTTGTAGCTAGCATAGCTACCCGCTTGGCTTATCATAACGTCATCACATTGGGCTGGGACACGTTTGCAAGTCACGTAGCTCCCCCAACGTGTATGCGTGGGATTGGGTGGGTTCCCCCCCTCGTGACTTGGGAGCTACGTGATTGGGGGAAATTTCCACTAGGGGGCGCTCGTCGGAGGGTCCAGCCCAACTCTCGCTTCCCCTATTCACTTTTGTATTGTTCTGTCATTGTGAGCGCTTGCTAATTCTACGCTATACTCTCCCCCATTGCTGTATATTACTCCCCTGTAGTTTCTCCCCTTGTAGCTCTCCCCCGGAGCTACTGGTACGTTGGCTGACTCCGTCAGTTCCTGTAAACTGTAAGTTAGTGTTTGTTTGCTGTGTGTTTGTTTGAGGGTTCATCCCAGTGTTTTATATTATTATTATAATAACTACTTGTTGTTTCGTTCTTATCAAAGTGTATTTAGTTAGGCTAAGTCTTTCTGAGCTCCTGCTAGGTAGGTAGTTCTATTCTGAGTAAGTGAGAGTGCGAGTCATCTCGCCCTTAGGATCGGAATTGCCCCTGCGTATATTATCTGGCGAGGCTGTCCCGACCGTCTCCTGTAGTCGGTCAGTTATCCATCTGTGCCACGGTCTTCGCGTCCGCTACGTCTGGGCGTGGTAACGGTATTAGTACGTAGGAAAACCTACTAGCCCCGCTATATTAGGCTGCCAGGAGCTCAGGGATTTCTTGCCTGAATCCCTTCGTAAAATTTTTCAAACTTCTGTTTATTTTTGTTTTAGTTTCGTTGGGGTTCCCCCCGTAGTTCTTCGCGTTCAGCGCACGAATTTTTCCAATTTTCTTAGGTAGGTAAAACCCGCCCCCCCCTAGGGTCAAAAATCTGGAAAAAATTTTTCTCTAGGGTTTGTCTGGTTGTATACGTGTATAAATTGTGTACCTGGGTCTCCCCAATCTATTCTCTAATATAGCATTATTTTTGGGACGGGCTAATTTTAGGGCTATTTTTGGGATTTGAGCTAGGAATTTTTTCCAAAGTTCGTACCTAAAAATACAAATAATTTTATTGTGGTAATTTTGTTTGTATTTTTGATTGTGCTTGTCTAATCGCATTTATTTTAGGTTAATTTTGGTAATTGTTTCTTTTTCAGGTCTAAAAATAGCAGTCATCTGCATCGAATTTACACCAATTTATTGTATTTTGTACAATTCGTTATATACGTATACAATAGTATTTTCTGGGGTACCTAAGAATATTTTTGAGTTGTGCTAATTGTCATTTTCAAAAAGAACTTTTCAGAGCTAAGAAGAGAGTTCAACTCAATATGGATCAGAAGCGCACAGGCCTACGCTTGAAGGAACGGGAACTACGTCACCAACCTTATTCGGTGACTGGACATCGTGGAGACTCTCATTTGGACTGCATGGGATGTCTGCCTTCCATGTCGAGAACGAATTCTGGGTCGTTCAACGACCGGGAATCGATGCAGAGGATGCGCCCCCGGTCCAGTTCTGCTACGACAGCGGATCTGAGAAGAAAGAAAAGTGGCTTTGCATTGGGGACTGCTCGGATAAGCAGTGCCCCTACTCTGGATTCACTCAGCCTTCGTGACAGCAGCATCTAGCCTGACATCTTTGGACGACGACCAACCTAGCGGTTCAACCGCTCAGGCACGAAGCTTCATTGATGAAATTAACAGGACATTGGACTGGAAGGAACTTGGATTGGAACAGAGGGACTCTCCTCAGAGTTCGGAGTCGAGTCCCGGGGACCAGACCGTCATCGGTCTTGAGGAACGCATGGACTTGGGTTTGTCCCGAGACCGTGGGCAGGCTCTACAAGAATCCGATGATGATATGACGGCCCTGGGAGCTGCGGCAATGCCTGGATTGCCACCTGTGGACGACCTGGTACATTCAGTATTCCAGAACCTCGGAACTGATTTCGAGGAATTTCGAGGATTGGAATCGAAGAAGCCGGGCGAGGCATGGACGGTAAAGACACGTCCAGTGGCGTACTCCAGTCGTACACTCACGGTGTACGAGAGGAATTATTCGGCCACAGATCTCGAAGGAGCAGGAGTGGTTTGGGCATGTCAGAAGTTTCGCCACTCTCTGACGACAAGAGCCTTCATCATCAGAACGGATCATATGGCAGTTAAGGATCTCCTTAACAACAGATCAGTGCTGGAAGCTGGAAAACAGGCAAGATTTGCCTTGCGCCTGCAGGAGTCCGATTTCATTGCGGATTATCGACCAGGTCGCGACAATGTAGTTCCGGACGCATTGTCACGTCTCCGAGGCTATGACTGTCCAACGGAAATGGAAATGGATGGGACGGAAGTCATGTACCCGCCGGAAATCTGTGCCATTGGTGATGATGTGCTCACCTCCGCCGAGTGGAAACGCGCGCTGCGCAAGGATCCGAAATTAAAGCCCATGGTGGACTTGATTGAACGAAAATTCCTGCCGGATGATGACCAGGAAGCTGCTCTGCTGCAGAAACTCCGGCCGTACTTCTTCATACAGGACGGGCTCCTGTTTGTTTGGCGGCACGTGGATGAGAGAGGTCGAAGAAGAGGTGACGCCTTCAAATCGATCGCCGTGCCTTACGATTACCGCGAGGTGATCATGGAAGAAGTACACACGAGCTTCATGGTTGGTGGTCATCGCAGCCATAAAGCTTGCTATGCGAGCCTCGAGTCACGGTATTATTTGGACTGCATGGGATGTCTGCCTTCCATGTCGAGAACGAATTCTGGGTCGTTCAACGACCGGGAATCGATGCAGAGGATGCGCCCCCGGTCCAGTTCTGCTACGACAGCGGATCTGAGAAGAAAGAAAAGTGGCTTTGCATTGGGGACTGCTCGGATAAGCAGTGCCCCTACTCTGGATTCACTCAGCCTTCGTGACAGCAGCATCTAGCCTGACATCTTTGGACGACGACCAACCTAGCGGTTCAACCGCTCAGGCACGAAGCTTCATTGATGAAATTAACAGGACATTGGACTGGAAGGAACTTGGATTGGAACAGAGGGACTCTCCTCAGAGTTCGGAGTCGAGTCCCGGGGACCAGACCGTCATCGGTCTTGAGGAACGCATGGACTTGGGTTTGTCCCGAGACCGTGGGCAGGCTCTACAAGAATCCGATGATGATATGACGGCCCTGGGAGCTGCGGCAATGCCTGGATTGCCACCTGTGGACGACCTGGTACATTCAGTATTCCAGAACCTCGGAATTGATTTCGAGGAATTTCGAGGATTGGAATCGAAGAAGCCGGGCGAGGCATGGACGGTAAAGACACGTCCAGTGGCGTACTCCAGTCGTACACTCACGGTGTACGAGAGGAATTATTCGGCCACAGATCTCGAAGGAGCAGGAGTGGTTTGGGCATGTCAGAAGTTTCATATGAAGAGAGAACGGATCATATGGCAGTTAAGGATCGCCTTAACAACAGATCAGTGCTGGAAGCTGGAAAACAGGCAAGATTTGCCTTGCGCCTGCAGGAGTCCGATTTCATTGCGGATTATCGACCAGGTCGCGACAATGTAGTTCCGGACGCATTGTCACGTCTCCGAGGCTATGACTGTCCAACGAAAATGGAAATGGATGGGACGGAAGTCATGTACCCGCCGGAAATCTGTGCCATTGGTGATGATGTGCTCACCTCCGCCGAGTGGAAACGCGCGCTGCGCAAGGATCCGAAATTAAAGCCCATGGTGGACTTGATTGAACGAAAATTCCTGCCGGATGATGACCAGGAAGCTGCTCTGCTGCAGAAACTCCGGCCGTACTTCTTCATACAGGACGGGCTCCTGTTTGTTTGGCGGCACGTGGATGAGAGAGGTCGAAGAAGAGGTGACTCCTTCAAATCGATCGCCGTGCCTTACGATTACCGCGAGGTGATCATGGAAGAAGTACACACGAGCTTCATGGTTGGTGGTCATCGCAGCCATAAAGCTTGCTATGCGAGCCTCGAGTCACGGTATTATTGGCCGACCATGGCACAGGACCTCGCTGACTTCATTAGAACTTGCAAGGTCTGTGCAAAGTTCAATAAAGGCCCGGTCAGGCCTCAAGCTGGATTGCAAAATGAAGTCCATGCCAACAGATCTCTGGATTTGGTCAGTCAAAATGTGATGCATTGCACGAAGAACAGGACCCTTCGAGGCAATACCTGTATTTTGGTCGTCATCGACCATTTTACACGGTATGCAGAGGCATTTGCGATGCCCGACGAAAAGGCAGAAACGACGGCCTACTACTATTTCAATGGATTCGTCGCTCGTTGGGGAGTTCCAGTGCATTTGCTGTCGAACAGTGGACCAAATTTCATGTCAAAGCTGTTCACGAAACTGTCCGAGCTTAGTGGATCTAAACTTCAGCGGACAACGGCTTACCATCCGCAAGCTAATGGAGTGGTGGAAAGACTGAACAAGACTCTCCGGACCATTTTCATGAAGTATGCGGATATCTACCAAACGGATTGGAACGACTATGTGAACTGGGCGCTTTGCGCATATAGGAATTCGGTTCATAGTTCAGTGGGTAACACGCCTCATTTCCTGATGACCGGACACGATATCCGGTTGCCTCTGGATCATTTTTTCGATGGTAGAAATGATGAGGTGGTGGAGAATTATGATTCTTACTCACAATCCCATCTGTTCCGGTTGGAGCGAGCTTGGAAGGCTGCTCGTGAGTCGTTGGAAGCGTCATCGCTGAAGAATAGAAGAAATTTCGACAAGCAGGTCAAAGAGGTCCACTACAAGCGCGGGATGCTGGTGATGCGCAAAGTTACAGGAGTAACTCCTTCCGGTATGTGTGCCAAGATGAGACCAAAATGGGAAGGACCTTACCGGATAATGGAGAAGATGTCGGAAGTCAATTTCCGAATCCAGAAAGTTGGAACACAGCACAAGCCGGATGTGGTTCATATCGAGAAGATCAAGCCATATCATGAACGGCCAGTCAAAGTTCCAACCCAGCCGTTACATTAAGCCTTGGTTAAGACCAAGAAGGGTAGGTCATCCTACCTCCTGGTTGGTCAGGATGAAAATCAACATGCTGTGGTTAAAACCATCATGGGAAATTTGGACGGTATACCGGTGATGTTTTTGTAGGGAATGATTGTTGGTTATATACGTATGTTTGTTGTGAGATAAGCTACCTTATAACATTCATAAAGGTTATCGTATGTATGTGCACTGGCCCTATGGGGCCCCACTTTGTAGGCCGGTCACGCCAACGTACCATTAACATCACTGGGGGGGATAAAAGTTTTGTGTTTTTGCATTTTTTTGGGTCAAGTTTTTCTTTTTGTGGGGGTTAATTTTTAATTGTTGGGAGGGTTTTGATTCATTACTTCTTTCAACAATTCTCTAAGGTTTCTTTTATTTCTAATTTCCAATTAATCCCCGAATTTAAACTTTTCCTAAGAATTTAATTACTTTAATTTTTTATCTCAATACAAAATTTTCCCTATCCCTTGGGTGGGTGGTCCCTTACCGCAAAATTTGGGTTATTTGTTGCATGTTGAACCTACACCTTTTTTGCTTCTTGTTTCAGCTGGTAGTACTCTAGTTGCCATCTGGATCAAATTATTTCTGTATTTTGTGCCTACATCTGGAGAAGTCACCATGCATCGACTGTTCAGGAAACAGCAGAAGGACGGACGAGATCCCATGGTTGGTGAGGGTTCAGCCCAAGACCAGGCGCCGGATACCCACAATTTGGAGCAGTTTCCCCCTCCAGAGGAGCCCAAATCCGTGGTCGAGGAGTTGGGTTCGGACCACCCCATGGGACAGCAACCAGTGGTACCCGCTTATGTGTCCGGGACCTACCAGGTGCCCGAACCATCAGTGAATCCTTTATCGGAACTGTTCGAACAATTGGATCCCACCTCAGTTCAGGACTCGGTCTCGTACAGTGCCGTGGTCGCCTCGGATGAAAATCGGATGGGCACGGGTCGTTCCAGCGTGTCATCACGTCTGGGAGGCCAACCGGAAGCCCCATCCCCAGTGGGTTCATCCAACCCCGGGCAGATGGATTCTCAGTCTTTGCCTGAGGTCTCTGGCGAGCCTACAGAGTTCAGCTCTGTTGGTCACGACCCAGGGACTGCAGCGCGGGACTGCCCGGCCACGACGACAGGCCACCGTACAGACCACGGACGCCAGGTCCCTAACCCAACTGCCAAGCCCGAACATCAGAACCCTGTCGGTCAGAATTCCCAGGGAACCAAGCGTTCTGCAGTTGCTGCCAGTGGAGACGCTGATGAAGATTCGGACACTCGGAGCTCGGCTCCCAACGGGAAGAAGCCTTGTGCTTTAGAAAGAAGGAGCAGTCCACCATCAACTTGTTCCACAAGTGCGCCGGGAACAAGTCAAGACACTACCCCCTTAATCCAGGGATTGGATCAAATTGGTCCCTCAAGGACATTGAGGCCCAATTGGCTTTTCTGCAAAGCCAAAAGCTGTTGGTTCTACAGAAGATGCATGATCAGTCAGCAGCTTCACAGGACACTGCTTCTTCAGTTGCCGAGTCATCTCTGTCAACTTCAACGACAATGAAGCCTAAGAAGAGGAACCGTGGTGGTTCTCGGAAGAACTCTAGTGGTGCCCAGTCAGCTCAATCTGCTACGGAAACTGATGAGCCCTCGCGGAAACCATCAAAATAAAGCAAACGTTCTGCAGCGAAACAGCAAAAGGCGGGGCCGTCATCGGCCAAACCCGTCCTGGTGGACCTGGCAACCGACCAACCACCACCGAACAGTGATTCTACCCTGCAGAAGGCCCCCATGGGTGGAGTGGCCGATGCTCAAATGAAATCCGGTCAGCTCACGGTGGTTGACGAAATCAACGAAGACACCGACGGCTCATTGGTGAAAGTGGTAGGAGCGTTCGACGCACCATCACCACGGTTAGCGGCAGGAATGGACAACATTGCCCAGAGTGTCCCTTTGGTCCTTGAAGGACATGAGCATGTCCTGCCTAATTATCCTCATGCTGTACTGATGACTCCACAGGAGAAGGCCGTCGCTCTCAACTGCGAAACTCCATCACGAGAAGATGTCGAGGCGGTTCCTGGTAATCTGCAAGATAGAGCCAAGGAACACATCTCTGGCATTGAGACCCACCAACACTATCTGTAGTTGGTGCTCATGAATAGGGAGAGTGAGTATGACACTCAACATCCAGAAGCCTGCCTTACAGAAGCCATTAGTGACGTTCGGTCGATTTCTAACCCGGAGAAGTCATTCCGGTTCAGCGAAGACCATCTATCTTTGCCGGACCATTTTCAACCTTTACGGCTGATCAGAACCCTCCAGGTTCTATTCGATGCGATTCCGGACATCCTGGAAACGTATCAAGGGACTGGCGGCATCGCCATGGACATTGAAGGCGGAGCGTACACTCAGTTCGGCAATAAACAGGATGCCGCCGTCACCATCATTCAGATCGCTGGACCAGTTCCATCACGACATCCGAAAGTCTTTTTGATCGTGGTCAGCGAAATTTTGGCATCCACTTCTGACTTTTACCCAGTTCTCTATGCTTTGAAGATCATTCTTCATCCACCTGAGCCAGTCTATATGGTATTTGCTGGTGGTCAGGCCGACTTTTTACGTCTGGCCAAGTTTTGCGGTCTCACTGGCATGGAGCACTGCGCAGCCGAACTTGGAGCGATCGTCGCACAATCGGTTCCTTATATCCGACGGTTCCTGAGGTCCCTTGGGAGAATATCACCGACACGACCAAGGAATCCTATGTCAATGCTCATCACTCCCTGAGCAAGGTCTGCGAATATTGCGATGTGCCATCTCCTAAAGGACTGCGACCTGTGGACTTTCGGGGATGTACGGTTTGGCCTGGCGAAGAGGAAGCTAGGTATGCCCTCGCTGACATTTTAGCCATCTATGCCTGCTTGGTCAAGGTCGCAAATGCCTTGCCGTCAGATGAATGTATTCAAGTCATCTATCTGCGCAGTGCTCGGTACACCTTCGCCCCAACCCTTTGGGCGAAGATCAACAAAGAAGCAGAGTTGGGGATAGGCCCACTTGCCCAGGCCAAGATGTTCACCCCTGGAAAGACCACGGCCTCGCAGATTCTTCATGACCGTCAAATGGAATGCCGACGGATGTTGACAATCAAACGTGGATCGGTGAAGTATCTGAAGGGGAGCTTCGCCTGGTCATTGTCTATGCCAGAAAAGGATGGCGGAAACACCGTCCATCCCCTACGAGAGGTGTCCTGGGTGCCTCTAATGGAGTTGTTGACCAACTTCTACGAATTGAAGTTCATGACCCGACGACGACGTGATGAAGGTCTGGAATTCAACTGGTATGCGATCGTCGCAAACCGTCATCATCACGCGGATCCGAATGACACGCCAACGGACCCACCACCGGATTCGGCCCATCGTTTTCTGCGAACGGACGATCACCCATCAGATCGGGAGTCTGAGTGTTCATCCACTCCTCCGAATGAGAAGACGGTGGCCGATGAACCTGAATCATTGGTGGAAGCGCGAAAGGCTACCCAACGACGGGAAAAGGAGACGAAGTTACCGCCCTTGCCACAGAAGCTTCCACCTCTGACTCACTATAAGGAAGGGACTGGTGATCCGAGGAAAAAGGAGAAGCCTCCGGTGACCTACTCTGGTTGTCATCGTTACGTGGAGGATCGTCCTACCTATCAGACGGCTGGGTCATCCCAGCCGGCGCAAACTGCGGTCACCGTTAGTCCGCGACGTACTAGGTCCTCTGTTCGTCAGCAGGAAGCTACGAACCTGGCAAAGGAGACAGAAGAACCGGAGGTCATTCAGGTATCCGACGAAGAATATGCGGCGGACGAAGAACAGCCTTCAGAAGAGGTCGGACGTCGTGAACCGACACCTGCGGACGAAGAGGCCCAGCGTCAACAAGGGACCTTTCAACCGACTCTTCTGGAATCATGTGCGCCCAGGCTGACAATTGCCAACCCAGCCCATCAATCCGGCTGGCATCCACCCATCACGAACGAACAGCGAGCTCGGTTAGCTTCGCTGGCATCAGAGATCAGGGTTCCTCGTACGTCCGGTTCATCCGTGACGTCGTCTGAGGTCCCTCTGGCCGTGGACGAGGTTCTGGCCCAGCACGGAGACATTCCTCATGCTTCGTACCAGGAGGCCAGACGATTTCTGTTTTCTTGCGGCGAGCGTCCTGGTGGTGTCACAGGCCCATCCGAATACCTTACTGAACTCTATCACTGGAAGTTGGAACAGCCTGTGATCATCAGCCAACTGGCCACGTCGACGGACCCGTCAACAGGGGTTTAGTCATCGACCAACGTCTCCATCGCGAGGGTTCAGCCCTATATTCAGATCCTGGTGCCTGAATCAATCTTGACTTTAATTGCATTATTTCGAAACTCACCCATTGGCGTTGATCAACCAAAACGTCATATCTATGTGGTGGGACCCCCTGCGGATCCCGAAATGCCAGGGTACGATCCAGAAACCTTCTTCAAGATGGTGGATCAGGGTAACCCGGTGTTCTGGGAGGTTTACGGGGAGGTTCCCACGGATGGCTCGGGCCCTGCCCTGCGGTGGTCCGATCTGGTCATCCTGTATCGGAAACGGGACGGTGGTGCGATGGCCCATGGGATCCTACCCTATATCAACACCTTGAACTCTTTGGGTGTCGGGGATACGAACTTTTCTCAGGTTATGGGCCCGATGTTCCTGGAAAAGGAGCAGAAGTCGGAGCTCATGCAGGTAATGCAGTTGGCGGAACTGCAGGGACTCAACCCGGTCGTGGTCATGCGAGGAGCATGAGGGACTTTGTAAGCGGCCCGGTCATTTTGATATTGGACTGTCGGCCGTGACACAACCGGCTCCGGACATGTCCGCTTTTGTGGTTCCTGAACCCCGCCCAACTGGTGATGTGATGATGGACTCTGTTGGGAACGACGGTCCCGTCTACACCTGCGGCACCTACGGTTTATCGCGGTCAATGGGACACTCAACCCTCAACATCACGTTCACAACGCTCGCCCCGTCGGGAGGCATCTCGCCCTCCCCCATCCATCGAACCTCGTGATCGTGATTACTCGCAGTCACACCGTCGCGAATATTCGACTGATCGTCATCGTCGACGTTCATCATCCCGTCGTCGGGATTCCCGTCCAGCGTCACGAGCGTCTCGTGGCCAACGACCGGAATCTCGCGATGATCGCGGTAACCGTCCATCAACGAGCCGTCACGAGCGTCAGCCAGCCCGTGACCGATCACCATCGGCTCGTCGTCGTGATCAGGACCGTCATCGGCAACCATCACGGGATCGTCATTCAGAAGAGCGTCATCGCTCGACCGAACGTCGGCATGAATCTCGCGACCGTCGCGATGATTGTCGACCTCCAGCCTATCCGAAGACTCAGCGTCATACAGAGTCTCGTCATGATCGTGACAAACGTCTAGCGGCCGACGCGTTAAGCCGGTCACGACCGAAGTCGCCGACTTATCGCGTGCCACGAGTGAAGACGATCAAGAAACCTGATGGTCGGAACTCAGCGATTCGGGAACTTCCGCTCGAATATCCGAATAACTATACGAAGGACAATTTTCTGCCATTTCGGGTTTACTTGATCAACGTCCTCTGTGACCATCTCAATCGGGACATTGCTCGTACGGTTTCTCGTGGAACAGAGAATCCTATCTACGATGAATTCAGGATAGAGCAACCCACACCGGCCGAAGTAGCACACATCAAAGTGGACCGTTGGCCCGACGATCCTATCATCTACTGTCGGGATAACAATCTGGAATGGGTCCCTCATAACGTCCCGGGCGACCCATCCGAGAAGAAACTCCATCCTTGGGTGGTCTTGTTTCGTGACGAGGTCCTCAAATGGATGCAGGATAACGCCCATGTGTCCCAACGGTTTCCACCTGACTTTATGGACCACATCTGGCAGAAGATGTGCGCCCGCGACAGCCATCTGACGAACCACATGACGGCAAACCCGGAGTCTGAACAGACCGGTGGTAAGGTGGTCTGGCATTCGCGGTGGGTAATTAAGGACTATCGTGATCGTCAAGGGAAGCTATTCAAAGGTTTCCCCGTCAACCGCGTGTCGTCGAACACACGATGGGCCACTTGCCTGGCCATGGCAGCGCTGGTGCCTGAACTCTTTCGGTACCCGCACCTGATTCGACGGTACCAGTCCCAGCATTTCTACGTCACCCACATGCATGCTCGTCGTCTGCGGACCCGATGCATGACGATCCGGCAGGCCATGCTCGGATATCATCGGCCCAACGTCGAGGGCATCGCGAATGTCGACGAAGGCTACTTTCTGTGCTTCTATCTGGGGCCTGATTATGCCTTCTCATTTATGCACAGTCATCTGCCGCATGTGTCGTTGCCGGTGGAGCAGCTCACGAATCAAGGGTTTCGGACCAAGGAGCACCTGTATCAGGGGCGCAAAGGCTGGTTCTGCCAGTCAGATGTCGTCATAGACCTGGTGAAGGAGCATCCCAATCAGGATGGCTTTGCTATCAAGCGTTGCACTGATCAAGCCATCGCTACACTGCCCGCTTGTCGCATCGAGCGATGGCAGTCGGGTCCAGATCAGCTCACCCAGCGGCTGATCATTTTCCACACGTTCTATCAGTCCGTGGAAATGCAGGAATTCCTGGTTCAAACCATCGGAAGTTATTACGGAAAGGCTTCCGCGGACTCTTGGTGGGGTCTTGGCGTTCGGGTTCCTCGTGGTTTCAAACCCGACGATCTGACTTTTGATGGGAAGTACAACTTCCTGTTCAATACGACCAATTGGAATGGGCAAAATGTCCAGGGGTCCCTGTACACCGAAGTGGGCCTTTGGTTCATGCATGCGGGACCTGATGAGCTGTGGGAGGACAGGTTCAGCCGTGTCCCTCTGTCCGGCACCCGTCTCGGCGCCTACCTCGACGTCGTATGAAAGCGCATAGATGCGGCGGCCGAGCGCTATAACCGAGGTCTTCCCGCTCCTCCTTTCTTCCGTCAGGACGCACCGGCGGCCCTTCGAAAGCAGCCGATTGACATGCCTCCGAATTGGACCGGTGTCCATATTACCGGTTGCGCTCCGCCGGGCCAGGAGAAGAACATTTTCCACCCGTGCTTTGCCCTGACCATCTGGAATCCTTTGGAACCCCATCCAAGTGACCATCATAGATCCACCGAGCTGATCATGAGGGAATATTGAGTGCGTCGTCATCGAGCCTCATGTCCCATGATCCGTTCATGCCATCAGCTACGACTTTTACAGTCTGGAAAGTCATCTTTCCTGATTGTGAATACCTCTGATTGTGACTTTTCTGGCATCTGGTTGGACTTGACCCATGTCGCATACCATGATGACGGTTCATCCGATGCTGGAACCTGGATTTGACTTCATTTCAATTGATCCTTTGGATCCTGATCAACATATAGATCTGTGTTTTATCTGTTCTTGTGATAGTGACACTTTTTGTATTGCATATGATATTTTGAATTTTAATTAACGAATTTAGTGTCTATTTGTTTGGAATTTGGAATCTGGTTTCTTGT